>PVJS01038824.1:0-19204 GCA_004027185.1 Glis glis
GGGGCCTTCTACCTCCGCGCTACACCCCCGGCCCTATTTTTTTATACTTTATTTTGAAACCGGGTCTCACGAAGTTGCGGAGGGCCTCACTAAGTAGAGAGAGAGAGACAGAGAGAGAGAGACAGAGAAACAGAGAGAGAGCTGAGGCTGGCCGCGAACCCAGATCCTCCGGTCTCCACCTCCCAAAGTACTGGGATTACAAGCATGTGCCACCTCGCCTGTCTGGATACTTTTTTTAAATAAAATTGTGTATGCTTAAGGTATACAAAGAGATGTTTGTAAGATTCATATATAGTACAATGGTTACTATATTAGAACAAATTAACATAGCCATTGTCTCCCATAGTAACCCATTTTCCCTTTCTGTTGTGACATGGTTGTACCTAGAGGACAGTATACTGACTGAAATAAACCAGACAAAGAAAGAAAAATATGATCTCACTTAAATGCACAATCTCTCTTTATGTGCAAGTTACTTAGGATTAAACCGGGGGCCTCACACATGCTAGGCAAGTGCCGTACCACTGAGCTATCTCCCCAAGGGTGGGGAGAGAGGGGCCAAATGTATAAAGATAAAAAATAAAACAGTGATTAGCGAGGACAGGATGTGGGAAGATGTCAAAGGATACACCCTGAACTTTGAATTAATGATCACTGAGTTTTGTTATTTTGGGTTTTTTTTTTTACCAACATTAAAGGATGGAGAAGTGCATTTTCTTCTTTTGAACAAGTATGATAATAGAGGAAACAGTTCATAATGGAATTATTCATGGAAGTTGGAGATCATGTGCTTTAAAACCTCATTAATTAAGACTTCAGTAATTTGGATTTGATGATCATTTAAACGGTCTGGGATGACTGTTAGCTCTGCTAAGTAAAGCTTTGTAGAAAGTGAGATTTGTTGATAGTATAGATGATGGAAAAATTAAACACACTTCTTGCAACTTTCTGCCCCTGTGCAAGAAATCATTATTTCATAAACACCTGATATGGTCTCCTGAAATTCCAAGGCCGAATAACATCTAAAAACTTATTTAGGATTCACTGTATATGTTTCTCCATTTGTTAAATCAGTCTCCTTAAAGGCTCTCTGGGGCACAACACATGCCAAGGAGAGAAGAAGGGAAGAGGAGAGAGGGGGCGCGCAAAGGCAGCAGTGGTTAATGTTATTACTGTGATTTGTGAGACGCTGTGTAAAGGACTTCATAACAAATTTTCCCATTTAATGCTTATAATAAACAATAACCAGCTGGGCATGGTGGCACACACCTGTAATCCTGTACTTGGAAGGCTGAGACAGGAGAACCGCAGGTTTGAAGCCAGCTTCAACAACTTAACAAGAGCCGGTTTCAATTTAAAGATAAAGCTGAGGGTGTAGCTCAGAGGTAGAATGCCCCTGGGTTCAATCTCCAGTACTACTACTACTACTACTACTAATAATAATAATAATAATAATGATAATAAAATAACCTAATGAGGCAAATGCTATTACAGATCTAAAAACCCTGATCTGCAATTCTAAAATTCAGGTTTTTTTGTCACTCATCTCCTGGCAAAGCTTGGCCTGACCCAACCCAGATGAGCAGCAAACCCTGACCTAAGACTATTCGGGGTCTCCATTCATCCCAGTCAGAGCTGCGCAGCACTGTGAACGCAGCTGGTAATGGGCGCGGTCCCGACCCTCTGTGCAGGGCTGTGCGAGGTTGCTTCTCTATCGTCTTTCCCTGTACTGTCTTACCTTCCTCAGCTCTGAAAAAAAAAGAAAAAATCTGAATTCAAAAGCACACTGGGCCCAGGGTTTGGGAGTAGCATTATGGTTTGGATATAGCATGTCCCCTGGAGAAGCTCAATACAAAAATCTCCACAGGTGAAATAATTGAATCTGGGCTCTAACATCATCAGTGGATAAATTTATTAATGGATCATTTGAATAGATTTACTAGGTGGTAACATAGGCAGGAGGTAGGTCCCTGGGGGTGTGGCCTTAGGGACTATAGCTGTCCCTGGTCCCTTCTTCTGCCTCTCTGCTCCCCGACTGCTGAGCAGCTGACCACCTCCATGCCCAGCCGCCATGATGTTTCTGCCTGGAGCCTGCCGACCATGGACTGAACCTCTGAAACTGAGAGCCCGATAAACCTTTCCTCCTCTAAGTTGTTCTCGTCAGGCATTTTAGTCACTAATGAAAAGCAGACTAAAACCATAAGGGACTGTAAGCCTCGCACTGGCTCTTAATGAGATGGGGAAACAAAATCTCAGAAGCCACAATTTCGGGACCCCGCCCACGCTCACAGGACCAGTGAGCCAGTATGCAGAAGAGACTGGATTCAGCACCAGGTAGGTCTGACTCCAGGGCTCACATCACAGCTGTCACTTGGGTGACTCCCAAGCCTTTCAGTACTAGCTCTAGTTGAAAGAAATGCAACTACATTTATTTATTTTTTAGTGTGTGTGTGTGTGTGTGTGTGTGTGTGTGTGTGTGGTACTGGGAACTGAACCCAGGGGCACTCTATCTCTGAGCTCCAGGCTGATTTTGTATTCTTTATTCTGAAACAGGGTCTAAATTGTGGAGGGCCTCACAAGTTGCTGAGGCTGGCGGCAAACCCAGATCCTCCGGTCTCAGCCTCCCAAGTACTGGGATTACAAGCATGCGCCCTCACGCCCACCTTACAACCACATTTAAATTATACCTTTAACGAATTCAAATGAAGCACATGTTAAGTATGCTGGAAGGATACATTTATTATTCTGAGGAAGCTGCTGAGCCACCGCAGTCACTCACCCTTTTCCTGCTCTCCTCCTTGCTGCCCATTTCTCGAATCCGCTCCAAAATGGCGTCCTCTGAGGACACAGTCAGGCCCAATCCGCCCGCAAGGAGGCCTGAGATTTTCTCCCTGAATGAGGAGTTCTGGCTTTGCCAGGCTGTGGCTGCATCCTGACTGGCCTTCAGACTCTTCTCCAACTCACAAGAGCTTCTCTTCAGGAGACCCAGCTCCTGCTTCGAGGCGTCCCAGGCACGCTGGCCAGCAAGCAGCCTCTCTCGGAAGATCTGGACTTCCCTTTCAAGAGCTTCTTTGGCCTCTACAGCACTGAGCAGGTCCTGAAATAATTACAGAGTGGAGAGAATAACATTAGCAGCCCACAGGCTACACCTACATGGACGACAGCACTTCATTTACCTTGCTTTCTAATGAGTTCCAGGAGTTAGTGCTAAATGCTCATTCCACCTGGGCATGGTGGCGCACCCCTGTGATCCCAGTACTTGGGAGGTTGAGACAGGAGCATCGCAGGTTCAAGGACAGCCTCAGCAATGTAGAGAGACTCTCAGCAATCTAGCAAGACCCTGTTTCAAAACAAAACATAAAAGGTCTGCAGGTATAGATCAGAGGTAGAATGCCCCGGAGTTCAATCCCCAGTACCACAAAAAAAAAAAAAAGATTAAAAAGTTCATTCCATTTTTAACTCTAAGTTCCCTACCATCTCTTCATAAAAGTTATTAAATTATTTGAATAAAGATGCCTCTTTGATCCTAGTTTTTGAAATGAACTAGCATTCTCATCAAAACATCATTCCAGAAAGGGGAGCTAAGCCTTTTTTCCAAAACTCATTGACTGTATATCCCCTTGTCTAATAAAGACAAAACTAAAATGAATAGGACCTAAAGAAAGGAGGCAGCAATAACTAGCCATCTGGTGGGTGGGCTGGTTAAAAGAAGAAGGAGATAAAGTGCCATGCTAAAAAGAACAATCCTAAAGAATATAATATTAAGCTGGGAGTGGTGGTGCACATGACTGTAATCCCAGTACTTGGGAGGCTGAGCCAGGAGGATCGCAGGTTCAAGGCCAGCCCCAGCAATTAGGTGGGACCCTGTTTCAAAATTTAAAAATAGGGATGGGTGTGGCTTAGAGGTAGAACACCTGGCTTCAATCCCAAGTACCATGCAAAAGAAATGATATAATATTATATTCAGAAAAAATAATGCAGGGGATAAAATAATGCTGGGCACCTCCTACTTACCACAATCTAGAATGTTCCACAGGAGAATCTTTTAAGTTACTTTTTAATCACTTGTTAATATCAACTTACAAAATACATGCTTTCATATCAAGTAAGATTAAGCAGTTGATTAACCAGCATTGCTATACTATTGCTGTCTAATTAACTGGTTTAAAAAATCTTGGTTTTTAAAATTAAAAACAATATGTTAAGGGCAAAAGGCACAAAACAGTAGTATCTTAGTACCACATACTCTACATCTAAATAGCCTGTAATATTTCAGATTGCTAGTTAAAATGTAATCATTCCTTTTGCATTAGAACTGTTTTATTTATGTTTTTTCTGTACTGGCGATTGAACTCAGAGGCATTCTACCTCCAAGCGACACCCCTAGACCTATTGTATTTTTTATTTTGAAACAAGGTCTCACTAGGTTGTTGAGAGCCTTACTAAGTTGCTGAGGCTGGCCTTGAACCTGTGATCCTCCTGTCTCAGCCTCCAAAGTACTGGGATCGCAGGCATGTGCCATCACAACCGGCTTAGCATTAGAACTGGTTTTAAAAGATATCTATCTCCACCAACAGCTTGGAGACAGGAAAAAGGCTAACTGAACCAGTAGTTTCTTCTTTTTAGAAAAAAACATAACATCTTACTTTAAAAAAAAAATCAAGGACATCTCCAGCATTCATTTGAAAGCAGAGCTACTTAATGGCAAGGTGGTTCGAGAAAGCTGCACTTTGCCTAGATGTAACTAGTTTGGAGCTCATTTTGCAGAAGCCCTGCTCTCCAAGGCCAAGCTTGGTTTCCTCTTTCCAAACCAGTCTTCACTGTAGAGAAAGCTCACTGCTGCTGCTGCTAAGTAAATTATGGCCCTGCACGCAGAATCAAGGACTCTTTATCAAAAATACAGTATTTTTACAGTTTACAGATTTGTCTTCATATAGTCACATAATAACTGCTCACTTGTTCAATTAGAGTACCTGGTATGGGCATGATGGTAATCAATGAGGCCCACGTTTTACTTAGAAACTACGGACTCAGGTGTGCTTGGAGAACGGAGGTCCCAAATCCGATGATGCAGGAATGAAAATGAATCCTCATCACTGTGGAGTTCTAAGCCCATTTAGAAGATTACATATTAATTTTTATATTGAAGGGAACCCCCTAATTCAAAAGGAGAAAGTTCCCATGGTCAATAGAGTGATATGGAACCAATTCTCTACAAAAGGCCCTCAAAATACACAAATAATATACTGAGAATTGGGCATGGTGGCACATGCCTATAATCCCAGTACTTGGAAGGCTGAGACAAGAGGATCTCACATTGGAGGACAACCTCAACAATGCAGCAAGACTCTTGGCAACCTAGTGAGACCCTGTTTTAAAACCAAAAAATAAAAAGGGCTGGGGGTGTAGCTCAGAGGTAGAACACCCCTGAGTTCAATCCCCAGTTACACACACACACACACACACACACACACACACACACACATCAGGTGTTTGAGTACAATGGACTTATGTCAATTTGAAGGAGATTAACCAAGGGACAGCTAACAAGAGACCAAATTGAAAGTAATCAGCTTTGTACTTTCAAATTTTCATTTTATTTTTATGTTGTTAGATGATGGGAATAATGTTAGTGAAATGTTCTAATTGAAATATTCAATAGTGAAATAGTCTAATTGTGAAATATTCAATAGTAATATGCTAATTGTGTAAATTAGAATATTCCAGCCAGGAGGAATTTTTCTACCTGGATATCATACTATTGTCTTACTGACTGAGAAACAAGGACCACGATACTCCCCGCCAACAAATCCGAAGCATTTCTTCTTTTTAAACCTGAGCATGCACACTTAACATCTAATAAAAATCACAAAAGTAGTTTGCAATCACAGAACACAGCAGTGCCTGTTAGCGGGGTCAGATTTAGTTTTTTCAGGACACGTTCAGCCCCACGAGCTCTGAGCTCTTTCTGTATGGCATGCAGGGCCAGGAGCCAGTGAGAGACCGTGGGCAGTGCCTCTCCCCCGCGCTCTGGTTAATTGCTTCGGGATTCAGGGGCGCTGGGCTGGTCTGCTGGAAATAGATGGCCTCAGACTGCAAATGCAATGACTGTACAGCTCTCAGGAGCCAGCTACCAGACTGGAGTCTGGTTGCATGGCTACCTCAAGGATACGCTGAAGCTCAGGGCACAAAGTAATGTGACATGGGCATTGCTGGCCAGGCCCGAGGACCGCTGTCAGACCACACTGACACAGACAGAGACACAAGGAGTCTCCTCCTCTCAAAACCATGGCTGACCTCCACAGAGGAAATCACATTTGCAAATGAGGGCAGGCTGGTGGCTTAAAATACATTTTTATAATTAACAAACCTTTAGGTTCAGTCCGACCAACATAGCAAATGAAAAGACTCCTTCACTGCTACTTTTGGAGAGAACATTTATGAATACTATAATTTCCCGGCGTGGTAGGGCATGCCTGTAATCCCAGTAGGTGGGAGGCTGAGACAGGAGGATCGCAGGTTTGAGGCCAGCCTCAGTAACTTAGCAAGGCTCTCAGCAACTTAGTGAGACCCTGTTTCAAATTAAAAAATAAAATAGGGCTGGGGGTGTAGTTCAGAGCTAAAATGCCTCTGGGTTCCATATTCAGTGCCACAAAAAAGTAATAATAATATAATTAAGGTATTCAATTTAACTTCCAAATTAAATGTGTGAGTCTCTGTGAAATAATGAAACCTTTCAAAGGTTTGTGTTTTTAAAACACAACTGAGTACTATTATGATGCTGCTAGCTATTCTATGGATTAGATACACCTGAGATCAAGTTGCCTCTCAAAGTACAATGACTGAGCGGAGCGTGATGGCACACGCTTGTAATCCCAGTACTTGGGAGGCTGACACCAGAGGATCTGGGTTCACAACCAGCCTCAGCTACTTAGTGAGGCCTCCACAAATTAGTGAGACCCTGTTTCAAAACAAAGAATAAAAAAATAGGGGCGGGGTGTAGCTCAGAAGTAGAATGCCATGCCGGGCGTGGTGGCGCACGCTTGTAATCCCAGTACTTTGGGAGGCGGAGACCAGAGGATCCGGGTTCGCGGCCAGCCTCAGCTCTCTCTCTCTCTCTCTCTCTCTCTCTCCTTAGTGAGGCCTCCGCAACTTCGTGAGACCTGGTTTCAAAATAAAGTATAAAAAAAATAGGGCCGGGGGTGTAGCGCAGAGGTAGAACGCCCCTGGGTTCAATCCCCGGTACCGCAAAAAAAAAAAAAGAAGAAGAAGTAGAATGCCCCTGGGTTCAATCTCCAGTATTGCAAAAAAAAAAAAAGATACAATGACTGATTATCGTCAGGGTAGAGCCTCTGGCTGGGGCTTAATTCCTCCAATCCTAAATCAATTTTATAAAATAAAAAATCAGTTAATTAGCTCTACCTACTGTAGTTATGATTAATAAATAAACTTCAAAATTCCCCCAAACAGGCACTCTCACACAATAGCACTAGAAAGGTAAATAAGCACAATGTTTGACATACATTATTGGCATAAATACCTAAAAAGATTTAATACACATGTATCTCTTAGCCCTGCAGTTCCAGTCCTAAAGATACGACTGTAGGAAAGATTACTAAATATGGAAGCTGACGTATATGCACAGTGTTTCCATTAGAATGCAGCTATGCGTCGCTGGGTGATAGGGTTACGTTGAGAAACACATCGTCAGACAACTTCGTCCTTATGTAAAGGACACGGAGTGTGCTTGCACAAACAAAGATGGCTGCAATGTCACTAGGTGATATATCTTATGGGACCACTGTGTATAGATGGCCCATCACTGACGGCCTACTAGCTAAATGAGGAGAATGTGTATATGCACAGGCGACTTCTAATCTGCCCATTTCTATAAAAGGGGAACCTTAGCTGAGGGGCAGAAATGAAAGGAAGATCTAACAGATCAGTGGCAACTATGAAAACAGTTGGGTCCACTCAAATGTCACCAGAGACATAAACACACGCACACACACTAAACGTAGGCTGCGTCCATAGAAGTATCCAGAATAATCCAGAAGGGAAGTGATGTCCAGCTCTATTTCCTTTGAACTAGACCAGACCTACAGTTTGGCCTTCAGTTCTGGAATTCCAGTTTTAATATAGATAAAAAAAGTCCTCCTAGAACGATGCTATTCAAAATGTGATTTACAATCTGCTGCCGCTCCTGCTACTGTCTGTTCCCAGTCCCAATGCGGTAACTTCGGAAATTGAGGGTCAGAATTTTGTAACTGCTATAGCGAGCTGGCCCTGGGGCCACGTGCAAGCAGATGTGCATGGACTTGGTTTTGAACAGGTGCGGGCCTGTTCGGGCTTTGTTGACTCATGTGGTCAGTAACATGGGGTGTGTGTTGTGTATTGGTATGTCCTATAGGAACACAAAAAATACATGTGTTATTTTTAGGTTGGTTTATAATCTATAAGTAAAAAGTATGTAAAATCCAGAACCAATTTCTTTCATCAAAAGGTAACTTAAATTTAACAATACCACCATGTGTGGTGGTGCACATCTATAATCCCAGTACTTGGGAGACTGAGACAGGAGGATCACAGGTTCAAGGCCATCCTCAGCAACTTAGCAAGACTGTCAGCAACCTAGCAAGACCCTATTTCAAAACAAAAAATAAAAAGGCCGGGAGTATAGTTCAGAGGTAGAACACCCCGGGTTCAATCCCCAATACCACAAAAAAATTAACAATACCTTTATGGAATAAAATAATAGAACTATCTACAGAAGGAAGATATAATTTGAAAATACAACATTTGTTTCATTTTGGATACAAGTTACAAATAAATACCTTAAACTCGCTGAAATTGCTTTAAACCTCTTCTAATCTCAACAACCTGTGAGACTGGTTTTCTACCATTAAGTATTATAAAAGTAAAACACATCTCTCCTGCTGCCATCAACCGAAGCGAGCTCACCTCAGTCAGCAAACCAGAAGCAAGTTCACTGTCACGAACTTTAAATACTGATCTAAGCGGAATTCATTCAAAATGTGCATTAGAACTTTAACACAGGGAATTGTAGTCATAATTGGGTTGTTTGTTTGTTTGTTTGTTTGTGATACTGGTGATTGAACCCAGGGGCATTCTACCTCTGAACTACACCCCCAGACCTATTTTATTTTTTATTTGGAAACAGGGTCTCACTAAGTTCCTGAGGATCTCGCTAAATTGCTGATTCTCCTGTCTCCTGTCTCAGCCTCCCAACTTGGATTATAGGCCTGTGTCGCTGAACTCAGCTTAATCATAGCTTTTCATTCAGCTATGACTGAAAAATAGGAAAAAGCTCTGAGTGTAGTGGAGATTCTCTCTATTATTCTCCTATACACATACTCCCAAAGAAGAATGGGCGCAGTTCATGTCATTTTATTTTTCCCATGTTTATTCTCATTAAATTTATTTAACATTTAGCCAGGCGTGGTGGCACATGCTTGTAATTCCAGTACTTGGGAGGCTGAGACAGGAGGATCGCAGGTTCGCAGCCAGCCTCAGCTACTTAGTGAGGCCCTGTTTCAAAATAAAGGGTAAGAAAGAGGGCTGAGGGTGTAGCTCAGAGTTGGAATGCCCCTAGGTTTAATCCCCAGTGCCAAAAAAATTTATTAACATTTAATTTTATGTCTGATTTGGGTGTGTGCTTTATTTATCTATTTAGATAACTTTTTCTATTCGTTTGTTTTCATTATATGGTATAGAAGGATCTGTCAGCAACTGATTGGAAACAAAGAAAAAAGTTATCCTTCTCCACACATGGTTTGGGAACAACACATTAGAGTAGATTCAGCGCCTAAGAAAATTGGTGAAAGTTTTGAAGCCGCGTTCAAGAGGGACATGTCGAAAGAATGAATCGTTTCTCCCGTCAGTGTCTTCAGATGACTCAGTGGTGGATGTGGAGAAGCAGGATTAGCTTTGCTCTGTTCAAACCCATGATCGATGAAATGGAAGTTGCAGGGTAACATTTTACTTCAAACGAGAAGAGCTTTCCCAAATCTGAGCTGTCCGGATGGAATTATCTACCTTGGAAAATAATAAGAATTTAGCTTAAGTTTGAAACTCTTATTATTGACAAACTCGGTGCCAGCTGACGATGGAGGTAGCTGCCCAAGATGCCCGTGTGTTCCTGAGCTTCACTAGGCGCTGCAGACACTGAGCTGGTCGCGCTGCTGGAGGACCTTGGACAGTTCCTGCTGGCCCATCAACAGGCCACTGGTGAATGGAACCAGGGTTCTGTTTCACATGCTGAGATCAGATCCTTAAAAGTATATATAATTGTGTTACTTTTAAATGCTGTTTTAACTGATTTGAAATTTTTAGAATGAACCGAAAGACAAATTGAATTGAAAACAAATTGAATTGACAAATTGAATTTTGCTTTGACAAACAAAGCAAAATGTAAGTCTTGACAATGTAAATACAATAATACAATAAAACCTGGGGATTAGAAAGAGGGGATTAAAAAGTAAGAGGTGTTAAAATTCTTCACATTTCATAGCAGACAGTCTAAAAATACTACTTCAAATTAATCAACAGAAATAAAAATATATTAAAGTCTCAAGGGTAATTATCAGAAGAATTAAAAATGAGAAACAGCCTGGTATGGTGGTACACACCTGTGATCCCAGTACTTGGGTGGCTGAGACAGGAGGATCATAGATTCAAGGCCAGCCTCAGCCACTCAGAGAGATCCTCAGCAACTTAGTGTTTCAAATTTTTAAAAAATTAAAAGGGCCGGGGGTGTAGCTCAGAGGTAGAATGTCCCTAGGTTCAATCCCCAGTACCAAGAAAAGAGAGCAAGAAACAGCTGAAACAAGTTATTTTGTAAGAGTGAGACTAGGAGTGAGACATGGAAGGACAGAGGGTTTTTTTTAAATACTTTTATCAGTGCATTATAGTCTCACATTATAATGTAGTCCATAGTGATAGTGACATACATGCACACAGCACTTGGTGGGCTTCCCCCGGCTCCTCTCCATTCCCACCCTCTCCCAGCCAAGATATTGACATTGACAGTGGTGTTCTCACATACGTACAGAATATCAGTGGAAGTGATTCCTTCATTGATTCTCCCTCTCCCAGCCCCCCTTCCCCTAGACCACCTCCCTCAACGCCACTGGAGTTTCCCCTCCACTATCTGAAGTCCCTCTGAAATCCAGCTTCCGCATATGAAAGAAAATATATGACCCTTCACTTAGAAGAGAGGGTTTAAAATGGTACTGTGGTTGGGTGTGGTGGCACACACTTGTAATCCCAGTACTTGGGAGGCTGATATAGGAGGATTGCAGGTTCGCAGTCAGTCTCAGCTACTTAGTGAGGCCCTGTTTCAAAAATAAAGAATAGCCGGGCATGGTGACGCACACTTGTAATCCCTGTACTTGGGAGGCTGAGACAGGAGGATCACAGGTTCGAAGCCAGCCTTGGCCACTTTGTGAGGCTCTCAGCAACCTAGTGAGATAAAAATCGTGCTGGGGGTATAGCTTGGAGGTGGAATGCCTCTGGGTTCAATCCCCAGTACCAAAAAAAAAAAAGAATAAAAAATAGGGCCGGGGGTGTAGCTCAGAGGTAGAATACCCCTGGGATTCAATCCCCAGTACCGCAAAAAAAAAAAAAAAAATTGTACTTTGGAGTCCTAGGAACAGCTTTAATATTATGAACAGGTATTATTTTAGCATCTATTTTTGTTTTAATTACTCACCCAGAGAGTAAAATTTCTCCAGCCTCACAGACAATTAGAAGGAGAATCCAAGTAAGGAGAGTTGGAAAGATATGAGACTGTTTAGCCAGAAGAAGAGATTGAAAAATCGGTGACAGATGCCTTTAAATGCCTGAAGTGTGGCCCTAAGAAGACTTCAGTTTACTCTGTGAAATAAAACAAACCAGATGAGGATATGAATTGTGGGGATTCTAACCCCAACCTGCTATGATGATGAACTGCCAAACAATTACAACTGCACAAGGATAAGTTGGGCCTCATGGAACAGTAGTGAGTTCCCTGCCTCCAGGGGAGTTCAAGGAAGAGCTAGACACAAGCTGGTCAGGGGCATTTTAAAGATAATTCTTTCAAGCACTTGCCTAGCATATGTGAGACTCTGGGTTTGATCCCCAGCCCCACAAAAAAATTCATTAATCGATTGATTAAGATAATCTGTATTTCACAGAGAGTTGGGTGGTCTAGATTCTAAATGACCTGCAGGTCAACTCCAACATTATGATTCCAAAATAGCAAAGAGATCTTTCATTTCTCTAGAAATGTATCCTGTCTAATCATTTCTCACTTCCAGGAACTATTTCCATATGCCTGCACTCTTTTTTTTTTTTTTTTTGGCAGAACTGGGGATGGAACCCAGGGGCATTTTTACCTCCGAGCTACACCCCCAGCCCTATTATTTTATTCTTTATTTTGAAACAGGGTCTCAGTAAGTTGCAGAGGCCTCACTAAGTAGCTGAGGCTGGCCGCGAACCCAGATCCTCCGGTCTCAGTACTGGGATTACAAGCGTGCGCCACCACGCCCGGCTCGCCTGCACTCTTAAAATAATCTCATGTTTATTTTAATCTCTAGGTAAAAGTAAATAACTAGGAAAGGGAAATAAAAATACTGAGCATCAGTCATGTACGAGACATGTCCCGAGTACTGTACAATGTGTAGCAGTCAGCCTCTGCGTCTCCACATCTGTGGATTCAACCAACTGCAATTAAAATATTCAGAAAAGAGCCGGGCGTGGTGGCGCACGCTTTTAATCCTAGTACTTGGGAGGCTGAGACAGGAGGATCGCAGGTTCGAGGACAGCCTCAGCAATTTAGTGAGGGTCTCAGCAATCTAGTGAGACCCTGTTTCCAAATAAGAAATAAAATTGGTCTGGGGGTGTTGCTCAGAGGTAGAATGCCTCAGGGTTCAATTTCCAGTACCACAAAAAATAAAAAATAATATTCAGAAAAAAAGAAGCATCCATACTGAACATGTACAGACTTTTTTCCTCATCTTTATTCACTATACAATACAGTCCAACAGCTATTTCCAAAGCATTTGCATTGTATTGGGTGTTAGACATAACCTAGAGATGATTTAAGGTCTATAGGAAGATGTATGTTGGTTATATCCAAATGCTACACCATTTTTAAGGGATTTGAGTATCCACCGATTTTTCTAGCCATGAAGGGGTTCTGGAATCAATCCTCCATAGATATTAAGAGGAAACTTGTTTTAGTCAACTTTCCCATCACTATGACCAAAATATCCAAGAACAATTTTTTGTGTGTGTATGGTACTGGGGATTGAACTCAGGGGCATTCTATCTCTGAGCTACACCTCCAGCCCTATTTTTTATTTTCACTTTGAAACAAGGTCTTGCTAGGTTGATGAGAGTCTCACTACTTGCTGAGGCTGTCCTCGAACCTGCGATCCTCCTGTCTCTGCCTCCCAAGTACTGGGATTACAGCGTGCGCCACCACACCCAGCTCCAAGAACAATTTAGAGAAGGAAAGGTGTGTTGGGGCTCACGGTTTCAAAGGTTTCAGTCCACAGGGCCAGCTCCAAGGCAGAAATCCTGGTGGCAGCAGGGTGTGTGGTGGAGGGACACAGCTCCACAACATGGCCACCAAAAGCGGAAAAAGAAGAGAGGGCTGGGGACTTATATAGTCCCCAAGACCACGCCCCAGTGACCCACCCCCTCCAGCCACGCCCACCTCGGAGCCTTATGCATTGGGACCATTATCTCCAACGCATGAACTTTCAGAGGACATTTGAAATCCAAACTGTAATAGACTGTATGTCATTTAATACTAATAATCGTTATAAGAGATAAAACCCTAAATTATTTTCCCATTTTGCAGACAAAAAAACAGATTCAAAGCCTGAGATCACACAGCCAAATGGTTCTGGAGCCAGGATAGAAACTCCTGCAGCCTAGGGCCAGAGCCTGATTCTTATCCCCACTGCTTGCTGGGTCTCTCTGACACTACTGGACTACAGGATAACAAAGAAAAACAAGCAGAAGGGTACTGGGAGGCTGAGACAGGAGGATCGCAGGTCCATGGCCAGCCTCAGCAGCTTAGCGAGGCCCTCTGCAACTTAGTGGGACCCTGTTTCAAAATTTAAAAAAATAGCTGTGCCTGGTGGTGCATGCCTATAATCCCAATACTTGGGAGACTGAGACAGAAGATCACAGGTCAGTAGCCATCCTCAGCAACTTAGCAAGGCCCTCCTGTTTCAAAGTAAAAAAATCAAATAGACTAAGATGTAGCTCAGAGGCAGAATGCCCCTGGGTTCAATCCCCAGTATAAATAAATAAATAAATAAATAAATAAATAAATAAGTAAATATAGGGCCAGGGGTGTAGCTCAGAGGTAGAATGCCAAACCCCAGTACCACAAAAAACAGAAGGGACATCATTCCAAAACCAGTTCAGCCTGAGTCCAAAACCAGCACTAGTCCTTAACTTTAACACTAACCGCTGGAATTAAAGAAAACGTGAACAGTGTGAAAGAGGAGAAGCAATCAGAAATACATCTGTAAGACTCATTTCTGATCCACTGATTTTTACTTCCATGTGGCCTGTATAAGCAAAGCAGCTACTTTTCTCAACATTGGCTTTTTTTTCCAAGACAACCAAGAGAAAAGGTACTGATCTTTGATAGTCTTTAAAACATACTTCAGTATTTGGGGTGTGGCCCAGTGGGAGAGCAGGTGCTTAACATGCACGGGGTCCTGGGTTCAATCCCCAGCACACAACAAAAAATATATATGTTAACTACTAAAAGTTTACAGGTAATATAGTCACCACATATGTAATAAATCACTTAGAGTTTTATTTGCAAGATTTTCATTAATTAGCTCAAGTAGTCTTTAAGCAAATCAGAAAAGCTGAGTTTGGTAGAAAGAACATAGCAGCCCTGTGGGCACTTCTGCCTCTGAAGTACATCTGGACTTTACTAATAAAATAAGTTTCCTGCCTCAAAAACAGAGCTTTAGAGAGCATTATGAAGACTCTTCCTGAGGCTATTAACATGTCAGTAAAACCACTTGACAGTATTTTTCAGTAGTAAATCTTTGGAGTCATAATTCAGTGAATGAGCACTTTATTATAAAGACCTCAAGTTTTTTATTGCCCATATTTTTATTTTACAATTTTTATTACTTTGGCAGGAATGAAAAGCCAGAGTGAATGTGTTCCCAAAGTCTGAACAACATTGCGTCAGTCATTTCCAAGTAAAGACACTTATGTAAGAAAAGGAATTAGTTCTGTTTTTTAATGTACTATTACAACACATTTCCTTACTTCCTACTACTAATCTCCAGAGATGCATTTTATAGATAAATATTAAACTCTTCCTAATCCTCAAGTCTTGATAATTTAATTACTACTATTTGTAATTGGATTAAAAGTTACAGAGGAAATCTGCATAGCTACTCATTGTTGGTGTTCCAATTACTAATAAATAATCTCTGCTGTCAGACTCGTGTGCAAGACATAGATGTGACTATAAGCAGAAAGGGGGTTTTTGATGGAGAGCCATGTGGTGACCTGGGCTCAGATCCCAGCTCTGCCATGTAATAGCTGTGTGAACTTTAACTTAACCTCTCTGAGCACTTAGCACAATGACTATGTGAGCATTCAAAATGCGAGCACACTTGAAGTATGAATCTTGGTTTCTAAGCACCATTCCCTAGTAAGAGGAACCAAAGCTCCTTAGGGAATTGGCTGGTTTGGGCTTATGGCCTGAAAATTGCAAGTGAGCCTCGGATATCTTTTTCTTCCTGAAAGCAAGGCAGTGATAAACACTAAGGGAGTCCAGGTCACAAGCGCCACCTTGAAGGGGCTTCTGTTGGACAAATTTGGAGAATTTGGAACACCAAAAAAGAATAATTAGTTGTAACCAAATAAATAAAAATCCATGCATCCAAAGGATTGAAAAAAAAACAGAAAAGAGGAAAAGGAACATTGCCTTTACATTTTTTTTCTTTTTTGCGGTAGTGGGGATTGAACCCAGGGGCATTCTATCTCCGACCTACACCCCCAGCCCTATTTTTTATTCTTTATTTTGAAACAGGGTCTCGCTAAGTTGTGGAGGGCCTCGCTAAGTAGCTGAGGCTGGCCGCGATCCTCCAGTCTCAGCCTCCCAAGTACTGGGATTACAAACGTGAGCCACCACGCCTGAACATTTCCTTTACAGAAGAACACCAGCTAATTAGGAGAAATGGTAAAATTAGAATATTACCACTTTGAGCCAGGCATGGTGGCACATGCCTGTAATCCCAGTACTTAGGAGGCTGAGACAGGAGGATCGCAGGTTCAAGGCCAGCCTCAGCAACTTAGTGAGGCCCTCCACAATTCAGTGAGACCCTGTTTCCAAATAAAAACTAAAATAGGACTGAAGGTGTAACTCAGAGGTAGGATGCCTCTGGGTTCAATTCCCAACACCACACACACACACGCACACACACAAAAGAATATTACCACTTTGCCACCCCTGATATAACAGTTGATCCAGGCAAGGTTTGATGGATGCTACATCATTGGTAAAGTCCTAAGGAACAGAAATAGCTTAATAATTATCACCCACAGATACTTTATTTAACTGCAGAAAAAAAAAGACCTTTCCACTAAAGGAGCTAAATAGAGCTAAGTGTCACCAGTAAAGAAACAATCTAACATCATTTTCCCTCCAATGTGATGCAACATGAAATATACAACCTTCCTTCTTAAATAATCTAATTTTACTTTCATAGGATGTGGAGAAATAATTTAATCGACATCATGAAGAAACTATCAAACCACTGCTCTCTTGACTCTCCAAAATGTCAATGCTATTTTTAAAAACAAAGCTAAAAATAATCCAAAAGGGCAATGATTGGGTCCTAATATGGTGAAAAAACAGTCTTACAGCAAGTGGTGAAATTCAAATGTGGTATTTGAGCATGATATTAGGCAATTACTAGTTATTGATTGCTGTGTAGCACATTTCCCCAAACTTAGTAGCTTGAAGCAACAACATCTATGATCATAGTCCCTATGGGTCAGGAATCTGGGCATGACTTTGCTGGTGGGTTCTGGCTCAGGTCTCTCCTGAGATTAGAGTCAAGCTGCTAACTGGGGACATAGTCATCCGAAGGCTCGACTGGAGGAGGATTCCTGTCAGAGCTCACTCACATGGTAGCTCACAGGTTCCTGCCACAGAGGCTTTGTCAATAGACTTCCCAAGTGTCCTTTCCACATAGTGCTGGCATCCCTCTCCCCATAAATACCCCCAAATGGCAGTGGCTTCCCTCAAGAGCAAACGACTCTAGAGAGATCAAGAGAGGGCACTTAAGACAGAATTCACAGTCTTTTTATATCCTAAACTCAAATAATATCCCATTATTTCTAACATGTTCTGTTCACTAGAAGTGAGTCATTAAGTCTAGTCCACACTCAAGAGAGGGGAATTAAATTCCACCTCTTTAGAGGAAGAGTGTTGGAAATTTTGTGGGCTTGACCACAAGCTCAGATGGTAATGGTATTATTGTATATAATAATACTATCTGCCATTTTAGATGTGAAAATGGCATTGTAGTTATTCAGGGTAAAGTCTTTATTCTTAGGATAAATATGCTGACGCTGTCAGAAACTACACTTCTGACATATCTGCAACCTATTTTCAAGTGGCTCTGCAAATATACAGTGTGTGTGTGTGCCTGTGTGTAAATATGTATACAACAATAAAGCAAATACAGCAAAACGCTAACCATTGTTGCATAGGGATAGATGACAGATGACTGTTCATTACCATATTCCTTCACCCTAGCTTCATATTTGAAATTTTTCATAAGAAAATTTTGAGAAAAATAAGTGAGAGTTGCTATGAACTGAATCGTGTCCCCTAAAATTCACATATTAAAGCCCTCATTCCCAATGTGGTGGTATTTGGAGATGGGACCTTTGGCAGTTGATAGGCTTAGATAAAGTCGTGATGGTGGGGGCTTCATGATGAGATCAGTGCCCTGTAACAAGAGACAACACAGAGCTCGATCCCGTGTTCTCCCTCCCCTGGCTCACCCTCTTTCTCTCCCACGTTAGGATACAGTGAGAAGACAAGCATCTCCAAGCCAGGAAGAGGGCCCTCGCCATACTCAATCATGCACACCCTGATCTTGGACCTCCAGGCTCCAGAACTTAAAAGGATAAACATCTGTTGCTTAAGCCACCCAATCTTTGGTGGTTTTTGTTTTGTTTTATGCAGTGCCAGAGATGGAACCCAGGGCCTTGTGCACGCTAGGCAAATGCTCTACCTCTGAGCTACATCCCCAGCCAAGTCTGTGGTATTTTTTATGGCATCCCCAAACTACGACAAGATGTTGACAACAATGAGAAAGTCTTTGCTCTTTCCTCAAAGTCAGGGGACAAAGGCCAGTGGTAAGGGAGTTGGAGGAGAAATAGAAATCACTCTCATTACTGTGAGCACTGTCACACCCAGCCCCCTCCCTCACCTCAGTGTGGCGGTGATGTCACCATAGACGGGGCCTCTTCTCCCACGCACCAACTCCACACTCTCCTCAGCCTGGACCCGCTGGACCTCCCCCCTCATGACACCTCTGTCACAGCACCAGTCACCGCCTAATCCCAAATCCATCTCCTTTACCAGAGCCATTTACTCCCTGTGATAGTTAATCTAGGTTGTCAACTTGACCTGATCATGACACACCCAAGATTATGTGATTTTGGGTGTGTAACAGCAGATTAAAGAGAAAGCCCTGCCCTGCATGTAGGCAGCAGGATTCTGATAGGTGCGGACTTAGATAAAAGAGGAAGAAGCCGCGTAGAGCGCGAGCGACTCTTTCCGAGGAAAACGCATCTGCTCTCGCCTGAGATCATTGGCCGCCGGCTTCGCCTTTCTCTGAAGAGCTTCTTGATCTTCTTGGCCTCCAGCTCTTGGAACTGAAACTTCACCATCGTTTCTCCGAAAAGCTTCCTGATCTTCACGTCCTGGTCTGGGACTGAATTAGTGGTTGCTCCGATCCTAAGACTCTAGCTCTTAGACTGTTCGACCAGCTACTGGTGCCTCTGACTCTCCACGTGCAGTCAGAACCTGGGACTACATTGCTTCAAACTGTAAGCCCATCTGATAAATCCCTTTTTCAAATATACTCATTCTGTGTATTCTGTTAATCTAGAGAACCCTGTCCAATACACT
>PVJS01038825.1:2500-12220 GCA_004027185.1 Glis glis
CTTCTGACTCGTCGATTTCCCGGCCCCTTCCCTAAAGCTATCACTTTCATCCGTCTTGTGATTATATGAACATTCATTTGGGAGCCTGGCCTCATAGCTTCCACTTCCTTATTTGTACCTCCAATTTATTCCTCTTCACTGTTTGCCAAATGTTCCTATCATAAAACACCTTCCCTACTACACCACACAATCTCTCTTCTCCTTAACCATCAAACTTCTGGAAGGAATAGTCTGTGGTCACTGTCCCTATTTCTTCTTCTTTTTTTTTTTTTTTTTTTGCCCATTTATTGCTTCTTTAAACACTTGAAAAATGACTTTTCTTCTTATTACTTCACTTAAACTACTCTTTCAAATGTCAGCCACATCCTGAATTACTAAACCCAGTGTCTTAATTTTGGCTTTATTCTCCTTGACACTGTTGAAATATTCACTTTCTTAAAAATCTTCTCCTTTGATTTTTATGATCCTGCATCTTTCTGGCTCTCTGCTTACCTTTCTTATGCATCTCCAAGAAGATCTCTCTTGCTTTCTCAAACTCCTTCTATAACAGCACTTTTCAAGCTTCTCTTGTTTGCTTGTCCCTCTTAGAAAACCTAAATCACAAGTTAGGTTTAGTCAAGTGTCACATATCACACCTGATTCATGCACACAACCTAGACTTTGCTCTGTACCCCAGACTCTTCACATTCCTCAGGTACAGTGTCACTGACCACCTCATAGCACCTCAGATGAATGTGTCCAAAACAAGATTGATTTTTCTTCCCAAATCAATGAATCCTGTTAGGTTTACTGTTTAGTTCACTGGCTGCCGTTCTTCAAGTCATTCCTGCTAATCTTTGATTCATTTCTCCTTTGTCTTATCGTGTGTGTGTGTGTGTGTGTGTGTGTGTGTGTGTTACTGGGGATTGAACCCAGGGACAATCTACCGCTGAGCTACACCCTAGCCCTGTTTTATTTTTAATTTTGAATCAGGGTCTCACCAAGTTGCTGAGGGTCTTGCTGAGTGGCTGAGGCTGGCTTCGAACCTGTGATCTTCCTGTCTCAGCCCCCCAAGTACTGGGATTACAGGTGTGTGCCACCTCTGCCTTATCTAAGGTTCTCAAAGGAAGTGTGTTCCCAATATAAGGCATTGGATAGTCAAAACAAACTGCAGAGACTTCTATATAATTAATTATTAATTATTATAAAATATAGCTTCATTAGTATTTCATGTAAGGATTACCCTGGGTACCCTGAGTTCATCTATATGTAGAGTCACGCCAAGTTCACTGGGAGAGAAATCCTGAGGGGAGAGAGGAAATTCATGTTTGTGGAGAGTTGAGAATGGCACACTTAATTATTCACTTTCATCAAATTGGGCCCATGAGCTCGTCAAATGAATTAATAGATGATATCTACTTCTGCTTAAACTCAGAAGATAGAAAGTAACTTTAAAAATCCCTGTAAAGACCTGGATGCGGTGGTGCACACTTGTAATCCCAGTACTTGGGAGGCTAAGTCAGGAGGATTGTAGGTTTGAGGACAGCCTTAGAAACTTAGTGAGGTCTTGTTTTAAAATAAAAAATAAAAAGAGCTGAGAGTGTAGCTCAGAGGTAGAATGCCCCTGGGTTCAATCCCCAGTATCCTCCCTCCCCCACCAAAATCCCTGAAAAGGGACTGTGAATTGAAAATGATTCTAATCATAGGAATACTAAACAAACAGAGAAAACACAGAATGGAATCTTGCACTAATACAACTAACAAAACCTTTATCAGTTGTATTACATGTTTAAAAGACGTGTGTGTGGGCTGGGAATGTAGCTCAGTGGTAGAGCGTTTGTCTAGCATATACAAGGCCCTGGGTTCAATCCGCAGTACCACCACCAAAACAAACAAACCCACAAAACTTAAAAACATATTAAGCTGGGCATGGCAGGAGGCTGAGACAGGAGACTTTCAGGTTTGAGACCAGCCTCAGCAACTTAGACCCTTAGTAACTTATCAAGACCCTATTTCAAAATAAAAAATAAAAAGGGCTGGGGTTTTAGATCAGCAGTAGAATGCCCCTGGATTCAATTCCCAATACCAAAAAAAAAAATAAATAAAAAGTGTGCATGCCTGTGTGTAGGGGTAGTGCATATGATATACATGTGATAACCACTTAAATCTGTAAGAAATTAGAATAAAAAGAAATTATCAAAATTATTTGAAATAAGAATATATATCCACTGATTGTTAGTGATGGATCTTATTCTAAGTGTACAGTGCTTTGAGATGAGAGTTGCTACTGATATGAGACCATCAAAATTAACAAGATATTTAGAAATTAAGCACCCAAAACACAAGTGAATTAAATCTCTTCTCTGAGAGTAAAAAAAAAATGTTTGTGAGCATGCATGACAGTTTCAAATTACACATGTTATCTTGTACATTAGTAATGCAATACTTATTTTGCAAATAAATACATATGCATAAGTTGGGGGGTATGTGCTTACATTTTTAACTGATATGAGTGTATCATTTTAAAAAATCTGAGTCACTTATTGAATTACCATGTCCTATTCACTCTGCATTTCCCAAAGCTCTTTCTTTCTCCCCAGAATACTCAGGCTCCACTTAACCAGTGCAACAGGCTTTCACTCCCCTCCTTGTGTCTAATTTCTCACTTTTTCAATCTCTCTCTCTCTTTTCCAATTGTTGCTAGAATTATTTGTCTAATACATATTTGACCTTGTGATTTCCTTGCTTAAAACCTGTGGCTGTTCTCTGTTGGAACAAAATGAATTCCCAACCTTTCAATATGTTCAAGATTGTGATTTGACCTAAATCCCCCTTCCTTCTCTTAGCTCTTATTTTATCCAATTATGTGGAGCTACGAGCCAGGAACATTGCATATCTGTGGCTTTTCTCTAAATATTCCCTTAGCTTGAAATACTATCCCCCACATCTCATATTCTATTTATTCTACTTATTTAAAACCTTTCTCTTAAAGATCTCTTACGGTTTGCCTCTTTCATTAATTTGTGCTCATAGCTTCTTGTGGGACTATAAATCTTTTCCTCTTCTGATTTTTCATAGCACTTTGTTTCTAGCTATGCTTAGGCCCCATCCAATAAGAACAGATCTCTTCCTTATTTGGGCATATTGTGCATATTGGGAAATTGTCAGTTCTATCTTTTGGATATATTCCAATGCACTTTGTAATCAATTCAGCTATTATGTTTATTGTCCTTTTTCTCCTTCCCTTCCCTCCAGGTTTTAGGTATTGGGGCACAGGGACTTAATCCTTTTGGTAGTATTTGTAGAGAGAACTATAGAAAGACTAAGGAATGGATGACAATATTATGGTTGTCTTCAGTGGAAAACTGGACATTGTCCAGATTATCTGATTCTGTAGGGATCTCTGTACCTTTTATTATGTTTGGATTGTTTAACATTGTTGTAAGTTATACAAAACATATAGTAATGCAAATGATTCTTGTCCATAGAAATGCAAATTGTGTCTCATTTGGGATTCAGTTGATTATTGCCGTGTGGATATTGAACAGATTTGAAATTTTATATCTGCTAAGCAAGTTTATTCCACCATTCCTGCTAACCCATATATGTGGGTTTTTAAAAAATTTTTCTTGAATCATTTGTAACATCATACTAGTTCCCTTGTTAATTAATGGATTCAGTAAGAGTTTTGACACATGTTCATTTTTTATCTGTATGAAAGTCATAATTGTATCTTCTTTTAAAAATTATCTTTTATACATGGATATGATGAATTTAGTAAATATTAACATTTCTTAATTTCACATTAAAGATCATTTAATGGAGAACACTAGAGGAAACTGAGTCACTTTTCATCTTATAATTTTAAGATTATAGAAGGAAAATATTTCAAGACTGAATTTTTGCTTGTCCGACAACTTCCTCAAGAAAACTGAAAAAAGCAACTGGACATTGCAGGTGCACACCTCCAATCCCAGTATGTGGGAGGCTGAGACAGAAGGATCACAGGTTCAAGAGCAGTGTCAGCAATTTAGCGAGACCCTCAGCAAATTAGTGAGACCTTGTTTCAAAATAAAAAATATAAAGGGCTAGGGGTGTAGCTTGGAGGCAGAATGACCTACCTTTTAATCCCTAGTACAAACAAAACAAAACAAAACAAAAAACATAAGAAATTATAAGGTATTAGCCGGGCGTGGTGGCGCACACTTGTAATCCCAGTACTTTGGGAGGTGGAGACCGGAGGATCCAGGTTCGCAGTCTCTCCTTCTCTTTCTCTCTCTCTCTCTCTCTCTCTCTCTCTCTCTCTCTGTCTCTCCTTAGTGAGGCCCTCCGCAACTTCATGAGACCCGGTTTCAAAATAAAGTATAAAAAATAGGACCGGGGGTGTAGCGCGGAGGTAGAACGCCCTTGGATTCAATCCCCGGTACCGCAAAAAAAAAAAAAAGAAATTATAAGGTATTATTAAATTATTTTATGTTTTTCATGTTTTTTTAAATCTGGATGTTTTCACCTTGAGAAAAAGACATAAAAATCTCAATCATCATTTGGAAGTCATATGTGTAAAAATTTCCTCCATTATATAATAGTTTTCCATATAAGGAATACATTCTGAATTCACCCTATATTTACATATTTGGCTTTCGATTGTCAGCACTTGAGAGTCAGCATTAGGTCTTGGTCCTTTCTACCTAAATTCTCTTCTTATCCCAAGGGTACTCCGTTCCCCCATTTTTTCTTAGTTTCTCTCTTGTTTCCTTCTGCTACCACTTGTAGGGTTTTCCAGCTTTCTGTACTACTGAGAAAACTCCTCATTCCCTACTCTGGTGGCCCCAGTTCATTGTAATGGCTTGAGCAAAGATGGAAACAAGAGATAAGGGAAAAGTGGACAGATTGGAGACAAATTTTAGAAGTAAAATTGACAAAACTTACAGATGAATTATGTGGTAGGTAAGAGGATGAGTTCTGTTTTGGGCTTGAGAAACTGGTAGCTGAACCTAGTAACCACTTCCTGACATGGTAAAGACTGAAGTCAGCGGGGCATGGAGAAGCATGCCTGTAATCCCTGTACTTGGGAGGCAGAGACAGGAGGATCGCAGGTTCAAGGCCAGCTTCAGCAACTTAGCAAGACCCTCAGCAACTTAGTGAGATCCTGTTTCAAAATTAAAAATAAAAAGGGCTGGGGGTGTAGTACCAAGAAAAAAAAAAAGGACTGGAGTAGGCACAAGCTCAGGCAATATTATCACAATATTTCTTCATTTTATTCTTGTTTACATTAAAGTATATTTATAAGCTAAAACCCAGAAAATACAATATATAGTAAATTTTCATGTATGAAACTCTGCCTTACCCCAGCACTCTTTAACACCTTTTCCCCTGGGACAGAAATTTTAGAGAGGATTTCTCCATTCCCACCTTGCATGCTTTCTTCAGTTGAAATCAGGAGGTTCCATCAAGAGTTTTCAAGAACTGGGGAGAAAGGGATAGTACTACGACAATTACTTTGCCCTGAGACTTCCTCAAAGGCTAAGACAAATTCTCCCTTGTGTGGAATGGTTGGTTTAGATTAGCTGGAAATTCACAGTTGACTGCTTTTTAAAAGCCACCTTCTCCCTTAGGGAAGGTAGATATGAATGTCTCCTATTTTTTCTAAGGTGAAGGACCTTAACCATTGATCAGATCAGAGTGGGGCAATTTGAAGGGAAAAGAAATTCTAAATGACCTGCCTGGGTTCACAGCCTTATGGCCCAAATGGTTCTGACATTTTCATTAAGCAGGTTAAGGCAAACAATGGAAGTTAACTTAGAGATGTTTCGCTGAAATGGCTCAAACTGCCCTAGGCCCCAGGTAAGTCTAATGCTGTTAGCTCCTTCTTGGCCTTCCACTGTATACCATATCACCTTTGAATGTCTGTAAACAAATTAGGATTGCTTTTTGTGTAAGGCTCTGTAGCTCACAGGGATGTGTGAAAATGTATTAGGTAATGTCTGTAAGGCACTTTAAATGATTTATTCTTTAGCCACTTTTTCCTAAGGGATACTTTGTCTCACACACTTCTAATTGCCATCCAGCTAGATGATAAAGAGCAATCGTCAACCAAACACTTAGTGGGTTGCAGCAGATGACTCATGGATCTTTTTACTTGCACACAGGACATATACTTACATTTCTCATCATGAAATTCTGCCTTTCTAACTAGCATATTCTTTTGTGACATTTAGATATCATTTTCAGTTTGCAGGAGTGGCAGGTATAACTTTGTGGTCGTTAGAGAAAAGTTTTTACTACGGGGGTAGAATAATGTAGTAAAAAGAGCGTAGGTTTTGAAAGAACATTTGGGATTTGACACCTGGCTCTACCATTTGCTAGCTAAATAATGTGGCAAATCATTTTACCTGTTGATCTTTGACTTTCTTACTTGCAAAGTGAAGATAATAACATCTATCACTCAAGGTTGTTTTCATGACTAAATGAGTAACCTATAGTTCTTGACATTTAAATGGTCTCAATAAAAAATTCTTTCCTCCAAACTTCGTCATCACTGGTGAATTCATGAGCAGTTGCTCTTTATTTTTTATTTTTTAATTTTTTTTAGTACTGGGTTTTGAACCCAGAGGCTTTCTACTTCTGAGCTACACTCTCAGCTCTGCTTATTTTTATTTTGAAACAGGTTCTTGCTAGGTTTCTGAGGGTCCCGCTAAGTTGCTAAGGCTGGTTTCAAACCTGCAATTCTCCTGTCTCAGTCTCCCAAATAGAGGTGTGTGCCACTGTGCCTGGCTGAGCAGTTGCTCTGAAATCTGTCTTCTATATCCAGTCTGTATATACAAGTAAGCATATATGTCATAGACTGAATGTTTAATCAGCAGAAAAGAGTCAAGTCAAGTGCGGATATATTCCCTTAGATAATTAAATAATCCTTTGGTTGCGCCTGTTAAGAAACAATAAAACAGTATGGCATTAAAGATCCCAACTTTTGCCAACCCACCTTTTTACCTTATTTTTAAGTTTTAAATGTTTTTGCTTAACAGCCCCTTGATTTAGTCATAAATAATGTCCAGATTATTTTTGCATGCGCGCGCATGCGCACTCGCACACGCGCGCGCGCACACACACACACACACACACACACACACCTACTTTCATTATGTTTTGGCCCAACTGTTTACATAGTTCAGTAAGAGGTATTAATTAATATATGCTTCCTTAAGCATTCAGTATTGATCACCTACCTACGCCAAAGAATTAAATTCTATGGAATAATTTCATTAAGGAATATTGGATTTGATAATTTAAAGGTCTCTCTTGTTTTCCTTTTAGACTAAGAAACCACACCCAATAAAATCCACCTACCAGCTAGCATGATGGTACACATCTGTAATCCTAGTACTTGGGAGGCTGAGACAGGAGGATTGCAGGTTCAAGGCCAGTCTTATCAACTTAGTGAAAGCCTCAGCAACTTAGTGAGACCCTGTTTCAAAACAAAAAATAAAATAAGGGTGGGGAGTAGCTCAGACGCAGAATGCCCCTGGGTTCAACCTCCAGTACAGAATGCCCCTGGATTCAACCTCTGGTACCAAAAACAAACAAAACCAAAAACCAAAAACCAAAAACCAAACCAACCAAAACAAAAACCCATCCATTCACCAAAATTTTATTACATGTGGATTCTGGCAAATCCCTTTTTACTGTAAGTCTTCCAATATGTGGAGGCTGGCTGGCCAGCAAGTGATGTTACTCATCCCCCATGAGGCTATCATCATAAAACAGGTTTGTTTTCTTGGGTGAGATTGGCAGGCACTGTTCTATAATGATGGGCTTTCTATATCTGATTAAATGTCATTTATCCTCAAGTGTGACTCTGGGTATGACCTTGTATGATTGCCAGAATTGAAGATGGTAAAATTCTTTATTGGGGTGCAATATATAATTTTACAATAAGAATTTGACTCCTGGTGAGAAGGAAAACAGCTTCCTTTTGACCCTATGCAAGTCACTCTATTTCAAAGAAACATGTGGAGATATTTGATACGAAAGTCTAATGGGGGTTCTGAAAGTTTGAAGCCATTTTTTAAGATGTTTCATTTGATGTTGAGGGTTAGAGTTACAAATAGCCAGGCGTGGTGGTGCACGACTTTAATCCCAGCTGCTGGGGAGACGGAGGCAGGAGGATCACAAGTTGGAAGCCAAGCTCCGTACCTTAGTGAGATCCTGTCTCAAAAATAAAATGAATAAGGGCTGGTGATGTAGCTCAGTGGTAGAGCACTCATGTGTGAGGTTCTGGGTTCAATACCTAGTACTGAAAAACAAAAGCAAGACAAAAGGAAGGAAAGAAAGAAATTACAAAGTCAGAGGAGGGCTTCTCACACATCAGAGAGCAGACAATTAACAAATAAACACGAACAGTCTTATAAACCAAATAACTATAATTAAATCTTACTCATCGAGTCATTTAGTTTATGTATTTATTTCTGATGCTGCTCTCCTGAAGTCATGTGCTTCTGTACCGATTGGAGTCCTGGGAATCCCAACTTTGTTCCCATATATGTCTCACAGTTGTGGATACAATTCTGTCTTTCTGCTCCAAAGCTATTACTCATGAACTTATTTTTCGAAATATGAACAATTAAAAGTACCGAGTGCCGTCCTTTCCATGAAATTCTGAGATTGTCTTTTTTGTTTTTGTTGAAGACAAAAATCTTAACCCAGGAGCCTTTAAGTAAGCAACAAAAGATAACAGCAATTTCTCAATAAAACTAAATGATTATGTTTAATTCATTGGGTAACTAACAATGTCAGATTGAAGACAGTAAGATTTTCTATTGGGTGCAATACATACTTTTGTTTTGTGGTACTGGGGAGTGAACCAATCTACCTCTGAGCTACACCTCCAGCCCTATTTTTATTCTTTATTCTGTATTTTGAAACAGGGTCTCGCTAGGTTGCAGAGGGCCTCACCAGGTTGCTGAGGCTGGCGATACATACTTTTTAATAGGGGTTTGATCAGCGTTTTGCTGAAATGAAGAATGGACTCTGGACAATGTGACTGCTGACAGAGCTCCAGGGACTTCTGGTTCTTTCTGTAATGGGTCCAATCTCAGAAGCATACAGGTGTAGTATTTTATCTAAAAATTTATCTTTAATTTGACCCTCTTTTGACCAATTCATATGATCATGTGCAACTAATTTCTTTAAATGTCAAAAACAATTATTCGAAGCATCAATTCTTTCATGAGGCAAAAGAACAATTTTTGTGATTTTACAGGGCCCTGATGGGAAATGTAAAAGGCAGTTTTGTATGTAAAGAAAATCCTGAAAATTTTTATTTTTTTCTGAATCTAGACTATGATTGTGGGAAAGCAAAATAAGAGTCATTAGAGTTCTTCAGATCACCTATGAAGACAGGATCAGGTGTGCCTGCGAAACAATAAATTCGATACAGATTAATAAAAGAGATAATACAATATTTTAAATAGCAAGAAGGTGACACAAAAGAAAAAAGTCTTAACTCTTTTAGAAATAAGTTTTTGTCACCAGATAATCAGAGGCTTGGCAAAGTCAGCACAAAACACAGGAAACTGTTTTGATGGGAGATGGGATTTCTGCCATGTAGGAAGATCACATAAAATGTAAAATATGAATAACATTTTATACCCCTTATTAAGAGGAGACCAAATGGTTAGAGATAAGCCATCATCTTAATATATAGAAAACTGAATTCTAGCTTTACATTAATATAACAGCAGA
>PVJS01038826.1:0-19202 GCA_004027185.1 Glis glis
CCCCAGTACCACAAAAAAAAAAAAAAAGAATCAGCCTATAGAATGGGAGAAAATCTTTGCCAGCTACTCTTCTGACAGAGGATTCATATTCAGAATATATAAAAATATCAAAAAACTCAACATCAAAAAAACAAATAACCATCAAGTTGTATGATTACAATGCACCAATTAAAAATAGCTTTAAAAAACAAATAACCAATCAATAAATGGGAAAATGAGCTGAACATATGTTTCTCAAAAGAAGTATAAATGGCCAACAATTATATGAAAAAAACCTTCAACATCTTTCACCATCAGGAAAATGCAAATCAAAACTACACTGAGAGTCCATCTAATTCCTGTCAGAATGACAATCATCAAGAATACAAATAACAAATGTTGGAGAGGATTCAGGGAAAAGGAACACTTATACACTGTTGATGGAAAGTTAAATTAGTGCAGCTAATATGGAAATCAGTATGGACTTTCCTCAAAAATCTAAAACTAGAACTACCATATAACCCAGGTATACCACTCCTTAGTATTTATGCAAAAAGAAAATCAGCATTTAATTTATATAATTTATAGCATATATCTAGTGATACATGTATACCCATATTTATCACAGCACAATTCACAATTGCCAAGTTATGAAATCAGCCCAGGTGTCCATCAGATGACTGGATAAAGAAAATATGTTACATTTACACAATAGAGTTTTATTATGCCATAAAGAATAATTAAATTATATCATTTGCAGGAAAATGGATGGATCTAGAGAGTATCATGTTAGGCAAAATAAGATAGACTCAGAAAGACAAATATTGAATATTTTCTCTCCTATGTGGAAGCTATGAGGTTTGAAAAGCAGGGCAGGGAAAACCCATGAAAGCAGAAGGGTAGAGGAAGGGGACCAAGGGGAGGGAGAAAAGGATATGGAGAGGTATTGGGGAGTGAATTGATCAAATTATGTTACATATATGTATGGATATGCCACAATGAAACCCACTATACTGTACAATTATTATACATCAATGAAAACATCTGAAGAAATGAATGATAATTACTAAAAGGCTAGGAGGGGAGAAAAACAGAAGTTTACTTTTCTAAGTTTCTTACACTGTATGTGAGGTAGTATAAGAATCACTGGAAGGAAGATAGTGACAAGTTAAAAGATATACACTATAAACCATAAAGCAATTACTAAGTTAACATAACAAATATTTATGGCCAATGAGCTTTTTAAGATGAAATCATCAAAAATATGGAATATAAAAGAAGGAAAAGGATTAGCTGGGACAACAAATAGAAAACAAATAGTAAGATGAAATACTTAACCAAACCATATCAACATCATATTAAACGTAAATGGTCAGTCAGACATGGTGGTGAACGCCTGTAATCCCAGTACTTGGGAGGCAGAGACAGGAGGATCATAGGTTCAAGACCAGCCTTAGCAACTTAGCATGGCCCTCAGTAATTTAGTAAGACCGTTTCAAAATAAAAAATAAAAAGGGCTTGGGGTGTAGCTCAGAGGTAGAATGCCCACCAGTACCACAAAAAAAAAAAAGTGTAAATGGTCAAAACATACCAATTAAAATGCAGGGATTATTAGAAAGAATAAAAAAACAAAACCTAACTATGCTGCCTATGAGAAACTCACTTTAACTAAAAAAGAAGACACAAATAAGTTAAAAGCAGAAGGATGAAAAAATGTCAACTGTCTGGCGTCTCTTAAAAGAATAATCAGGAGCCGGGCATGGTGGTGGCACATGCTTGTAATCCCAGTACCTGGAAGGCTAAGACAAGAGGATCACAGGTTCACGGCCAGCCTCAGCTACTTAGTGAGGCTCTCTGCAACTTAGTGAGACCCTGTTTCAAAATAAATAATAAAATAGGGCTGGGAGTGTAGCTTGGAGGTAGAATGCCCCTGGGTTCAACCCCAGTACCACACACACAAAAAAAAGAATAATCAGAATAAAGAGAATGGCTAATGACATTGTTTTGATTCAGAAGTTGCCATAATTCAGAAAATATCTTCATATCAAGTCTTCTTCCAAGTCTTGAGTCCTAAGTAAATATTAAAATTATCTCATACTCTTCATAATAAAATTTACCATATATATGTGCTCACACATTATTATTTCAATTAACTCAACAATACCTCTAAATTCAGCAAGATAAAGATTTCAAAAGAAATTCCCAACTGAGCAAAGAGCTATTCTATTCGATAAGTAAATACAATTGTGTTGTCAAAAATGGATATATGTGGTCAATATTTTACCACTATATAGTCTGTGATTTCACTAAAGTTCTGTGTATTAAAACAATTAAGTCTGAGCCAAGTGGTAGAAGCAAAACACAACCACATCCCTACCTTTTGGGAAAAAACTTAAAAGGCTATTGATTTTTCTTCCTGATATATTTTAACAAAAAAATGATAGCATATCTGCATGGCTATTTAAGCATCAGCCACTCATTGAAGCACTAATAAACAGACATATATGTCAGGCATTGCATTGTATTATGCTAGACACTGGAATTAAAAAAAAGAAAGCAAAAAAAAAAAAACCAAGTTATGTTCTGAGACAAGCATGGTAGGGAGAAGGTGAAATGCATTTTTTTAAAATATCATAGTATTCTGGAAATTATACCTATTGAATGTTTGCCCTATCTTCTCAATTTTCTAAATTTAATATTTCACCATGATTGTCAACTTTAAGTATGTAGGGGTATTCATATTCTTCTTATTGTACTTTTGATGTCTGTCAGGTCTGTAATGACACCCCATTTCATTCTTGCTGTTGATAATCTGCTTCTTCTGTCTTCCTTGTCAGTCCTGCCAGATGTTTGTCAATCTTATTGATCTTTTAAAGAACCAGTATTTTGTTTCAATCATTTTTTTCTATTATTTTCTTGTCAATTTCATTGATGTCTGCTCTTTATTATTTCCTTCCTCCAACTTGCTCTGGTTTTATTTTGCTTTTCTTTTTTAGGTTCTTTAAGTTGGGGCTCAAATTGTTCATTTGAGATTCTTCCGGTTTCCTAATGCTATATATTTCCCTCTGAAATTTTATGACAGTCTCAGAAAAAGAATAAGAAATGGCCACAATTTTAGAATAGCAAAAATTTTAAAGAACAACAAATGAGAAGCAGTTTACCAAGAAAATTCTCCAAGGTAAGATACAGAAAATATTCAAGCTCAGTAGAATAACAAAGGTGATGTTACTAAAACAATTCCTCAAAACAAAATGAATTAGACCAAATAACTTCAATAATCAGATATAAGAAGGGAAAAACCCACATGTGGAAAATAACATGGAAATATGCCTTACAGATAATGCCAGACAGAGAGCAGTCAGTATAGGGGATACATTAAGTTTCAGAATCTCATTTCTCCACTAAGTCCTCTTAGATGGGGTTTCTTTATTACCCAGACAATTTTACAGATTCCTAAACACTGCCCAACAGGAGTTGAAGTGGGGAAAACACAAAGGATAAATGTAGAACTGTAATGATGGCATTTATTAATTGCACCACCCCACAGAGAAATAGAAATTTCTAATATACTATATGGAAGAATAAATGTTTTTTCTTACCCTCTGAGCTTTTGCAAGTTCTTCTTTTAATCTTTCATAGCCCTTTTCTCTAACTTCTAGAACAGATGGGCTTCGTAAACGGGACAGACTATCTGTACTCAACCCAAAAATATCATCACTGCCAGCAGAAGCCTCTGTGATAGTAGCACCCTGTAAAAACTCCCTCTCTGCATTACAGCTGTCCTTCCTTGTAGTTAATTTAGTCAGCCCAGCTGCAACTCCAGAGGTAATACAAGATGCTTGGTCTGTAACATGAATGCTGTAAAGGAGAGAAACAGTTTTCAGAAAACATCAGCAAATAAGCAAAACAAATAGCTATAGCTTATAGCTCTAAAATCGCATTATCCAATTTGGTAGCCTCTATATTTAACAGCAAGTCTTTTGTCTTACCCGCCACATTTCAAGTGCTCAATAGCTACGTGTAGCTAATGGCTTTCATGCAGATTAGCACAGAAATAAAGCATTTTCATCATCACAGAAAGTTCTATTAGTACTACATGAGAACAGGGGTCCACAAACTACAGCCTGCAGGCTCAATCAAGCCTGCCACCTGTTTTCATAAGGCACATGAGCCAAAAATGGTTTCTACATTTTTCAAATGGTTGAAATCAAAAGAATAATATTTTGTGGCATGTGAAAATAATATGAAATTTAAAATTCTGTGTCCATATATAAAATTTTATTGGAACACAGCCCACTCATTCATTTACATACTGTCTATGGATGTTTTCACATTCTGAAGGCAGAACTAAATAGTTGGGACAGAGACTGTATGGCCCGCAAAGCCTAAAATGTTTACTATCTGACACTTCACATCAAGTTTGCCAATCCTGCCAATCCCTGCTCTAGAATATTACATGTGTTGTTACATGTGTTGTTGCTCTACATGGGCAAGCTTATATTATTCAAATTTTCTAAAATAGTAAAACTTAAGGTAACCAAGCAAGCTGTCCATTTTTTAAAACAATAATCTTGAATAAGTATTTGATACCTGATACTAGATGTTTCTGCACAATTTAAATGTCTGGGAGATGAATACACAGGTTGTGTAGGAAGATCAGAAACATCCAATGCACTGGCCTGGATAGAAGCAGGGCATAAAGCTGCAGGATGTGGCCGGTAGATGACACTTGGTGAGGTAGTCTGCTCTTGAGTTCCTGATTCATACACACTAAGAAGGTCCGGAGAAGTAGGTGAAGCAAGGTTTACTTCATGGAAGCCTTCCAAGGGGTCATTAGCCATAGCAAAAGCTTCATTATAAGATAACCTGTAGTAAAACAAAAAGCAGATCATTACTTCTTGAAACTTTTATTTAAAATTAAGATGTGTAAGTTATAAAATGTGTTTAATAGTCCATAAAAAATGTTAGTTCACAATAAAAGATAGTAAAGGAAAAATTCTGCAATATTTATTAAGTGACCTCAGAGTATAAATACTACAAAAGGCAAAATGTTGTTAAAGTAAATATGACTAAGTAAATATAAAGAGAATAAGAATTTGTTTGATATTTTTAATTTTGCTATCATCTGTGACTATGGTTAGAAAAAAATAGAAAAGGCAATAAAAACAGACACACACACACACCCCACATACACATACACATACATGTAAAATGAGATAGACAAGTTTGAAGAACTACTCTGTTCTGCCTCATACTAGCTATGTGACTTGAGATGAGTCAGTATTTTTGTTTTGTTTTGTTCTTTTTTGTGATACTGGGAATTGAACCCAAGGGAATTCTACCTCCCAGCTATACCCTAAGCCCTTTTATTTTTTTTATTTTGAAACAGGATCTCATAAGTTGCTGAGGCTGGCTTTGAACCTACAATCCTCCTGTTTCAGCCTCCTAAGTACTGGGATTACAGGTGTGCACCACCAAGCCCAGCCAAGTCAGTATTTTTTTATTTTGAAAAATTTACATTTAGGATTTACATAAGAATGTAAACTAACATAACAAATTTTTAAATTTACATAAGAATTCACCTGCATCATCAAACTGTTAACATTCTTGTTTTTTGGGTACCGGGGATTGAACCCAGGGGCGGGGATTGAATCCAGGGGCGTTCTACCTCCGCGCTACACCCCCGGCCCTATTTTTTATACTTTATTTTGAAACCGGGTCTCACGAAGTTGTGGAGGGCCTCACTAAGTAGAGAGAGAGACAGAGAGAGAGAGACAGAGAGAGAGAGACAGAGAGAGAGAGAGAGAGAGCGCGCGCGCGCTCGCGCTGAGGCTGGCTGTGAACCCGGATCCTCCGGTCTCCGCCTCCCAAAGTACTGGGATTACAAGTGTGCGCCACCACGCCCGGCAACTGTTAACATTTTTAAGCATAAAAATGTTTCAGATTGATGCCCATTAATCCTTACTATCTCAGGATATATATATATATATATCCTAAGTACAAGGACATTCTCCTATATAATGGTAAAATCATCATCAAAATCTAGATGTCAACACTGCCCAAAATACATCTAATGAACCGGGCCCGGTGGCGCACATTTGTAATCCCAGTACTTGGGAGGCTGAGACAGGAGGATCGGAGGTTAGCTGCCAGCCTCAGCTACTTAGTGAGGCCCTCCACAACTGAGTAAGACCCTGTTTCAAAATAAAGAATAGAAAACGGGGCTGGGGGTATAGTTCGGAGGTAGAATTGCCCCTGGGTTCAATCCCCAGTACCACCAAAAAAAAAAAAAAAATACATCTAATGGACAGGCCCCATTCAAGTTTCAACAACTGTCCCAACAATATCCTTTGTAGATCCAGGATCTAATCTTGAATAATATGCTTCATTTCCCTAAGTCTTAAATTTCTCCTCTAATTGGATGGGAATGAGCATAACAATATTCCCTCCTGTGTCCTGGTTACTGTGAGGACTGAGACAATCTACTAAGGTACTTAGTACTATGTACCTGGTACATAGTATGGCCTCAATAAACATCCGTTGCTTTAGCCATTAACAATAACAAGTGTTATTGCTTCAGTTTCACCATTAACAAAAAGTATTTTCTACAACTACCCAACTACATTACAAAATTTATATGAAAACTAAGAAGTATCCACTCAAGTTTTTGATTTGATAACTCTAAAGCTAAAAACCTTATAAACCCTTTATTGATTTCCCACTATCTACAGAATAAAGTCCAAACTTACTAGCCTGAAAAGTAAAGTCACCTAGGATATGAACCCAATCTCTCCTTCCAATTTTTTCCTTACTACATCAGTATTGATAATCATGAATGGTACTTCTCAGAACTTCAAAGTTCCAAACACAAGCATCAATATGTCATTTCTTCCATAATATAAAAAAAATCACTCATTTATTTAACTGAAAATTTTAACTCTCATATCCCCAATAAAGTGTTTAAAAATGTCAAGTAGAGAATAAAAAAGGTGGCAATAAAGTTGAGAAAGAAGAGACTCAATATTAACATTTTCTTAAAATGACAGATTACCACATAACACAGACCTTCTAAAATATAAACAACAAAAACTCTAACGATTAAATCTACAAATGTGAAATATCAAAACCAATAAACTATTAATAGCAAATAGTAATTTCAGTCCTCAAAGTGTAACTAATTCCTTATTTTTTCATGCAAAGTATTTACCATGTCAAATGAAAAACCACATTAGCAAGCAATTTTGAGTGTTTAATAGTCCACTATAATTTTTATCCAAAAGAATATTTTTATTCTTTATTCACAATTTACACATACACCAAGAAAATATACTCAAAGTATCTATTTTATTTTCACTTGAATACAGTTCACTAATCAATTCATCTTATGGTAGAGAACCTTGGCAATAGGTTTTCATTAAACTGACATTTTATCAGTAACTGACACTTCCTTTCTTCTATGCCATATACTTTATTTCACCTTTTTACACGTTGAGGGTTCACCAAATTACAGGATGTGAAAGCATTTACATTTCTAGAAATACAAAATGGTACAAATCCTCTGCAGGAAAATGTGGTGATATTAACAAAATGGAACATTCATAAAGCATGTGACCCAGCATGGCACTCTTAGGCTTTCTGCCAAAGAGAAGCTGGCAAAATGAAAAAGAAAAGACACATGCATAAGGCTAGCAGCATTATTTATATATAACAGCAAATGCTGATTTAATGAACTAGGGTACATACATCCTCATAATGAAGCACTATATAGCAGTAAAAAGAAATGCATAGTATCTACATACTGCCATAAGACCTTGAGGATATATTGATAAATTAAAAAACAGGATAAATACCTGTGAATAATAGGCTATTTTTATCTAAGAAAGAAGAAAAGTACATATTTAGTTATATGTTCATAAATGTATGTAAAACGTGTATGTAACATATTTATATGGGTATATAGTTGCATTTTATTTTTTATTTTATTAGGGCATTGCAATCATACATCTCGAAGGATTTCAGGGTGGTTGACATATACATGCACTCATCAATTAGCCCTCCCCAATTCCCCCCCCCGCCTCCTCCCTCCCTCCTTCCTGTTTTCAGCATAGTAGTTGACTTTGATATCTTTGTGTATGTCCACCCTGTGAACCAGTTTGTTTCCCTCTCCTACCCTCAGGTCTCCCCTAATTCACCTTGTTTGCTCATCTGAGGTTGTTCTCTCTTTGTCTGGAGTCCCTCCTGTGCAGGGTCATGGCTCATCCTCCTATGACCTCAGCACTGGGGTACTCCAGGGCAGGACTGGGGGCTGGCCCGCCCCACATACCCAGCGCTGGGGTGAAGTGTTATCCGGGCGCAGGGCCAAGGGCTCACCCGCTCCACATTCTCAGCACCAGGGGTCTCCGGGGGCGGGACCAAAGGCTCGCCAGCCCCGCATCCCCAGTGCCGGGAGGAGGGGCTCTCTGGGGGCGGGGCCAAGGGCTCACCCACCCCAGGTCCCTAGCACCAAGGTGAGGGCTTCTCCGGGGGCAGGGCCAAGGGCTCACCCACCCTGCATCACCAGGGGGGGTCTCCGGGGGCGGGCCAAGGGCTTGCCCGCCCTGCGTCCTCAGCTCCAGAGGGAGGGATTTTCTGGGGGCAGGGCCGTGGGGGTGGGGTATCTCTGGGGATGGGGCTGAGGGCTTACCCACCCCGCATGCCCAGCGCCGGGGGGGGGGTTCTCTGGGGGCAGGGCCAAGGGCTCACCCATCCCGCGTCCCCGGTGCCAGGAGGAGGGGTTCTCTGGGGGTAGGGCCAAGGGCTCACCCGCCCCATGTCCCCAGCACTGGGGGGAGGGGTTCTCTGGGGGCAGGGTCAAGGGTTCGCCTCCCTCACATCCCCAGTGCGGGGGGGGGTTCTCTGGAGGCAGGGCCGGGGCCTGACCCACCCATCTTCTCAGTGCTGGGCCACTGGGGAGGGGGCCATGTCTCATCTACCTGTGTCCTCAGTTCTGGGGTGTTCCAGGATGGTGTTGGGCTGCTCATGGGGGGCCGTGGCTCACCGGCTCGTGTTCTCAGAGTTGGGCTGCTCCTGTGTATGGCCATCTCTTGTCTCTCCTCATCATACTCATTGCGGGAGCAAAGAGGCTCACAGCCCAACCCTTGAAATCATTGTCGTCATAGGTGCAGGTCTGGATTGACTTGGGCTTCATCACGTTCCAGAGTTGATCGGTTTCAATGGTGGTCTATAGTCACTAGTTTCACAAGGATCTGCTGTCTCTTTGCTGTTGGTCTCTGGGAGGCATGGTGTAGGCACGGCCCCGCATAGATGGCACCTTCGCCTCCGCTCTCCACTTACCAGGTGAAATGCATGGAGTTCTGTTTAGCCCCCGGCTCTGTCCACTTCCTTGAACTCCGGTGCTCTTTGGCTCTCTGTTTTGTTGAGTTTTGTCTGCCCCACTTTTCTTGTTAAGAAACAGTCTTCCCACCGGCCGATTTCTGAGTTTTGGAGTGCCTGCGACATGCTGCCTCCCTTTATCTCACTCACCCGTGTTCTCGTTGTTGGGCAGCTCCAGGGGGTCATGCCATGTCCGTCCATGTCCTCGGTGCTGTGGTGTTCTGCGCCAGTGCTAGGCTACTCCAGGAGGGCTGTGTTTCACCAACTCATTTTCTCGGTGTTGGGCTACTCCTGTACCCGGCCGCCTTATCTATGTCTCTCCACGTCCCTTTCTTTGCGGGGGCTAAGGCTCACGTCCCACCCTTTGCAGTAGTTGCTGTTGTAGGTGTGGATCTGGTTCGACTTAGGCTTCATCATGGTCTGATGTCGACTGCTTTCGATGGTGGACTATAATCGCTGGTTTCACAAGTATTAGCTGTTGCTTTGCTGAAGTATTCCGGGAGCCGCGTGGCTGAGCCAAGATGATGCCTTTGTCTCTGCTCTCCGCTGACCAGGTGAAGTGCTTTGAGCTCCCTACCGCCCTCCGCTCTTTCCACTGCCTCGCATTCCGCTGCACTTTGGTTCTCATTGTTTTGTTGAGTTTTGATTTCCCTACTTGTCTTTTCAAGATGCAGTCTTCCTGCCAGCAGAGCTCTGATTCTCAGAGCGCAGGTGACACGCTGTCTCTTGCTATCCCGCCATCTTGGTTCTTATATTTTAGAAATGAAAGGGTAAACCAAACACTAATAAAAAATAGTTATATTTAAGAGGAAGGAGAGAACAAGTAGAATGAACAATCATGAAACCATAAACCAAGTTATACGGTTTAACTTGAAACCATATAAATAATAAAAAGAAAATTAAATTTAAAAAAATTCTTAAAAATAAAACAAGCCTTACTATCTATTGAGATGGTAGCTTAACCACATACAAAAGAATTATTCCAAATGATTCTAAAACACAGTAATATAAATGTAAAACTCTAATGGGATGCATTCTAAGGAAAAAAGGAAGTGAAAAAAATCAAACTTATTTTCAGTGATTATATTAACAGTAACACTGATATTGTTATTCTGGACTGATTTACACATGTAAGATAAGGCAAATAAGTTAATTTTTTTTTTTTTGGTGGTACTGGGGATTGAGCCCAGGGGCATTCTACCTCCGAGCTACACCCCCAGCTTTATTTTATTTTTATTTTGAAACAGTGTCTCACTAGGTTGACGAAAGTCTGACTAGTTGTTGAGGCTGTCCTCGAACCTGCGATCCTCCTGTTTCAGCCTCCCAAGTACTGGGATTGCAAGCGTGTGCCACTACGCCTGGCTCATTAATGTTATTTAGAACCAAGATTTTTTTTAGCACATGAGAAAAAAAGATACAAATATAAAATCAAAGAAGTTAAAATCTAAGAATCCCAAATTTGAATCAGAAATACCAGGAAAACTTTCTATTAAAAAAATCCCTAACTTTATCCAATGAAAAATTATAGCAACACTGACCAACACAGGATCGATGGGCACCCACATGTTCTGAGTAATAGTATTTCCTACCAAAAGCCAAGCGCTCCTTGGAAAATAGCTGATTCCAAGCCTGGGACAGTATGTACAAAAGGGCCCTAGAACATCTTGTTATACCAGGAAACAAGAAGGCTATCAAAAACTACTAAAGTAATATCAAAAAGACTCCCACTAACCAAAGATAGGACAATCTGATCATCAAAAAGGATATCTGCAAAATTGGAACGCAAATATTTTTAAACCCATGAGCTTATAATAATACTAAAAATAAAATAAAAACAAGCCAAAAACCTCACTGGTCCCCTTTGTTCAACGCTATAGAACCAATTATCTTCAAAACTGGCGAATAAAAGGACAGAATGAAGTATTTATCCTTACTTTCCTATAAGTCAAGTGGCTAAGCAGTTCATAAGAAAAAAGTTCTTTGAAAAAATTCCACCTAAGCCAGGCGTGGTGGCACACGCTTGTAATTCCAGTACTTGGGAGGCGGAGACCGGAGGACCCGGGTTCGCAGCCAGCCTCAGCTACTTAGTGAAGCCCTCCGCAACTTAGTGAGACCCTGTTTCAAAATAAAGAATAAAAAATAAGGCTGGGGGTGTAGCTCGGAGGTAGAATGCCCCTGGGTTCAATCCCTGGTATTGAAAAAAAATTCCACCTAATAAATATAATTTTGCAATTCTAATGAAAGAAGGGATCTAGGCAATAATTATCAATAGCTATTGAAACAGAAAAGGCTATTTCAGGAACTTCAGAGTTAATGAATTGGAATGACAATACCTAAACTCCCTGATTACATCTTGTCAAAAAAATGGAGAGAACCAGACATTCCATGTTACCTGGTAAGCAAGAAATGAACATCACCATTCATGAAGCACTAGCCTACAAGTAAAAAAAAAAAAAAAAAAAAAGTCCCTAACCAATCAAGTGCTACATCTACATCAGTTCACAGAAATACAAAAGAGAAAGGAACATATCTGAATACCATAGGATCTTAAAAAAAAAAAATCCTAGACTTTGGTTAACTCTCATGGACAAACCACCGACTTCTGTCAATTAAGAGAAGAAAAAAAAAAACTATTAAAAGAGGAGTGGAAGGGAGGTAGAAGGAAGCTATAGACTTTAAAAAGAGATGTAAGAGACATAACTAAATACAATGTGTAGAACTTTTTGGATTCTTATTTGAATAAACCAACTATACAAACAAATGTTATTAGAAATTAGTTTTAATTTTTAGGAGTTATAATAGTATTAGAGTTATGTTCAAAAATCTTATTTTTTAAAGACACACACTGAAGTATTTATAGATAAGATTACCTGGATTACTTGCTCCAAAATAGTCCAGGGGGAGATGGGTGGGGAGATAAGACATCCAGCTACCAGGCCCAATCACACAGAAAGTTAAGGCAGCTTCTCCCATAGTAATAGCAGATAACGCTTATTGAGAATTTATTAAATATTAGGTATAGTTTCAGTATACTTATGACTGAAGAAACTGTAGCTTAGGGCAACCAGAATTAGACCTATGTCTGTGGGACTCCAGAGTCCAAGTTCTAGAACCCACAACATACCACCACTAGTGTTGTTTTCCCATTCCACTGTTAGACCAGGCTAGTAAAAATGCTTCTCTTACAAGACCCTGCTTCAAAAATAAAAAATAGGGCTGGGGGTGTGGCTCAGAGGTAGACTGTCCCTGGGTTCAATCCCTAGGACAAAAAAAAAAATTATAAAAGCTTCTCTTTATGTGGCATTACAATTCTTCATCCCTACAACATTGATGCTATTTTTCCTATATATAAACACAATATTTCAGCCATTCTTTTAACAAATATTTCCCAAGGACCTACTATGTAACAGGCTCTGAGGGAAAAAAGATAAAAACTCAACTCTGCCCCCAAAGACCTTCAACATAGTAGGAGAGACGGACAAACAGAGCCGAAAGTGTGATAAATCCAACAGAAGATGTAAAAGGTACGAAGAGATCACACAGGAGAGAAAAATAAATCACAGGGAAAAGGACTCCCAGAAAAAAAGTCAAAGAAAGGGCGCCAAGAAGTAGGAAATAATGAAAAAGACAAAGTCCTTGGCAGGGTTTTCCAGGTACACTAAGGCATAAAAACAATACATCTATGGAAAATACAATTATTCCATAAACAGGGACACAGGCTATGAATACAAGAGACAAAATTCAAAGAGGTTGGAATCCTGCTGCTGTCAAATCTGCACCTATGTTCTCTCGCCTGGATACCTCTATCTTGCTCTTCTCCTAACCAGATGAAAATTAAGAGAGAACACTTAGCATTTAGGACAGTGCCTCCAACAGTGCCTCTACCTACAGTGTTTCCATTCTGGGGGCTATATTTAAACACTGTTAAAATTCCAATCACTTCTGGAAGGAGGTTATTTTAAGATTAAATTTAGTCTTTTTCAAGAATGTGAAATTTCCATAAAATGTAACTTAGCTGGCAATGAGCTGCCAATCTCACTGATATGGAAGTCTTTTGCTCTTTAAAATGTGTGTTAAGATTTATTTCATATTAAAAGTCTTTATATGAGTTAGAAAACTGCTATTTTTAAGTAGTAGTACTCTTTGCAGTAAGCAATGAGTGACTCACAAAGAAGTAATTTCAACGAGATTATTTTAATTCATAAACTAGACTTTGTAAAGGATCACTACCAATATGTGAAAAAGATAACATTTAATTCTTACAGGTGAATTACCAACACAACTTAGCTTGCCTTATTACTCAGCACCAAGTAATGAAGCTGATTTCCAATCATACAAAATAAATCGATCAAAACAATTTGCTTCTTAGCTGGGAGTGGTGGCGCACACCTACAATCCCAGTATTTGGGAGGCTGAGACAAGAGGATTGCAAGTTCAAGGCCAGCCTCAGCAACATAGTGTGACTCTCAGCAACCTAGCAAGACCCTGTTTCAAAACAAAAAATAAAGAGCTGAGGTGATAGATATGCCAATTACCCTGATTTGATTACACACCAGATACATGTATTAAAATGCCACACTGTAGCCCATAAATATGAATTATGTATCCATTTAAAGTTTTTAAATGAAAAAAGATATGCACATTTGATACCAAGACATTAATGTTTAAGTTTGTAATAGTACTGCATTTAATTTCCCTTTTAGAAAACCATACTGAAATATTTAAAGATAAAATTATACAGTGCTTGAAATGTGCTTCAAAAAATACAGGAGGGGGAGAAGTGGGGAGAAAGACTATTGCATGATGGTCATTAGACTAATGATGGTGGCTTTGAGATGCATTACACTATTGTGTCTGCTTATTTTATTTGGAATTCTCCATAATTAGAATGCTATAAAAAGTTCAAGATTCATTCAAATACTATTAAATGAGGAAAACTGAAAAGGTGTGTATACATAATATCATCTTTTCATTAACTTTCATTATAATTTTAAAGCTGGCTTTCTAAACTAACAATTTTGGTTATGACAAAAAAGTCACATTTACATTTTAAGAAACATTCTATGCTTCTAAATATGAATTTAATCAATAACCCAAGGAAAAAAGTAGTCAAATGGTCTGTTATACAATCTTCCCATTTTCATTAAAATAGACCACAGATTAATTTCTACTTATTAATTCCACAGTACTTGAATGTCAGTTATTGCAGATTCTTATATTCAGGGTTTTCAAAGAAATGCTCTGAATTTACTGGGTTACTAATATTTTATTTGTTGTTTATTTGTGGTTCTGGGGATTGAACCCAGAGCCTCATGCATGTTAGACAAGTGCTCTACCACTGAGCTACATCTCTGGTCTATTATATTGTATTTAATTACAAATCCTTGAAACAGAAATATAAAATGTGTGGGTTTTGTTGTTTTGTTTTTATGGTACTGGGGATTGAACCTGGGGGTATTCTACCTCTGATCTATACCCCCAGTCGCTACACCCCCGGTCTTATTTTTATTTTCAAACAGGGTCTCACTAGGTTGATGAGAATCTTACCACTTGCTGAGGCTGTCCTCGAACCTGAGATCCTCCTGTCTCAGCCTTCCAAGTACTGGGATTACAAGAAAAAGCAATTTTCTAAATTTCTTTTTCTTAATAGTGAAAGCCTTATTTCAATGTCTGCAATTAAACATTCAACAAGCACTGAAATGTGCACTGACGACAAATAAACAAGAGTCTTTAGAGAGGGAATGAAGAGCAAAGCAGGGAAGAGTAGAGACAGTTATTCCAGCGTACCTTTGTTGAAAAAGATAAAGATAAAACAGTAAGCACATAAGGCAGCACTGAGACTGCAGAAACTGCATTTTTAAAGTCTGAGGAAACCTGAGCGTTTTGTCAGACTAGCTTCAGGAAACCTTCCCTCTAATTCAGATTCTATCTTTAACTAGCTGTGTAAACTTGGGCAAGTCACTTAAATTTCTCTGACCCTGACACCTACAATGCTGGTGATAATATTTCTCCAGCCCATATTTAAAAAAAATCAAAAGGTTAATTATCAATGTAAAAATGCTTTACAGACTGTAAAGCACAATATAAATGAGTATTTATAAAAATCTAATAAAGAATAAGTGATGGGGGAAATAGCAATGATATATTTAGAGGTCTATCTTACAAATCAGAAGGAATCTTTATAATCTGAGATAAATGATAAGGGGGAAATAGTATTTCTGAGGTACACAGTTGAAATACAATACTTCTCCCAACAGGGAACTAATACACATTTACTCATTGTTTTTCAAACCTCTTTTGGTTGTCCTTTTACACTTTATCCCCATCTGTCAACCAGGTGCCCCCAAACAAATACTCAATACTCAAAAATGTCGTCTGTACGCTCCTTTGTGCTTCAGGCACTCACACATTCTTGAATAGAATTTGTTTACTGATTGCCAATTCATGTATGTGTCTGTTCACATCTACCAGCACAATCTCATCCACTCCCACTAAGCTTACATTTACAATCTTGTGCTAACTACAAGTAACAAATCTCTCATAAACTTGAACTGTTTTGATAATTCTCAGGGGTTTTTCCTTGCTTATGGCAAGTTATTTAGTTTTTGTGTTGCCAGTATCCTAAAATAAGTAGATATTTTTTCACTTTTTTCTAATCAAGACTATATACAATTTAAGCTTATGAAACTATCTCAGTTATAAGTTGAAAAAGAAAGCAGAAGTGGAAATAGAGGTAGCAGTGCTGCTTGTAAGTACTGTTCTCTTCTTTAGTCCCCTCAATCCTCATTCCGAATACTATTTCAATTTCTACTGCTAGATCCGTCTCAACTGATCATCCATCACCAAACACAGCACAGGTCCTTCTAGGTATCAAGTCCAAGGCTAAAGCCACAAAATGAGGTTAAGATGACCTGAGCTCTGCCCTCCAAGCACATACAGACTAAAGAGACCACCTGTCAAACATGTTTCTAGTGTCCTAGAAAGTTACAAACACAGTGCAAATATCGAAATGAGTAAGTACCAAAAGAGAAGCATGTACTTAATACTACTTCAGAGGCACAAAGGAGGAAAATAGTATTACCTGGTACAGCTAAGGATAGTAGTACAGAAAAGGAGAAGCTGGCTAGAGTTTAATACTTAGATATTTTGTTTTTAGGCTATCAACTGTATAGTAACCAATTTGTTGTCCTTTATTGAACTGCATTCTAACCAGAATTAAACTGGACAAAAGGTTAGTTTGAAAAAGCATACTCTCTCAGAATATCCTCAAAAGTTTCCCTACCTACCTCAACATATCAGTATCTCTACCTGCTATTCATCCTTCCTTCTTTCCTTCCCACAACCCAACTATTCTACTTTTTCATCTTATTCAGCACTCATTACATTTATTTATAGCCCTCTAAGTTTTGAGGGACATATAAAAAAATGGGAACAATTATATGGTCCTACCTTCCAGGCTCTTCATGAATATTTGTCTTTAATCCCCACTGACTTGCAGAGTGATGCTCAATGAATATTTGATTAGAAAAAACCTCTGGTGACATAATAAGAATTACATATTACGCTAATATTAAGTATCACATAAAAGCTAAATTAAAGCAATTCTTCAGCATTATAACCTACACATGAAATGGTATAATGAGTAAGAGTAAACAATTCTTCAGCGTCACAACCTGCAGACAAAGAAGTGACGAAGAACAGTGATTAAGAGCACTGGCTTCTAATCTAGGTCTGTGACATAATTAGCTATGTGACCATGGGCAAGCTACATAATTTCTCAGTGTCTCAATTTCCTCAACTATAGACTGGGGGTAAAATATTACCTATCTCCTAGCTCATTGTGAGAGTAAATGAGTTAGTACATCACTTAGACCAGGATTCAGCACATGAGAAGCATTAGACTCAATAACAAGATAGCAGCAGTGGCATCACCATCATCAGAAACCTTAGCTATTTCGTCACCAGAAATACAAATAACACCTTTCATATGTATGCCTCCTTATAGGTACGAAGCTTTTTCAGGGGTATAGACCAGAAGAGTTCCATTTTGAATGGTCACATAGTCTTTAATCCTGGCTTTGCCATTAGCCAGCTTTATGACCAATGACAACTAAATAACTACAGGCAAGTCTGCATCTCAACTTCCTCATTTGTAAAATCTGATAAACCACCGATATCTCAGGAATGTCCTGAGAACTAGAGAGCCAAGGTACCTTAAAACAAGCACAGTGGCCTGCCACATTGTTAAGGTAGTATATGTTCCTTCTTTCCTCCCCCACATCTCACGGACTATCTCATTAAATCCTCATCCCACCATTATGAAGTTCCTATTAGGTTGAAACATACAAAAAACTGCCAAACACTAGCAATTTTGTATGTTTCTATTTCCTAGTACTATTTCCATTTACAAATGGAGAAAATAAGCTCAGAGAGGTTAAATGATTTACTCGAGATCATATGCTTAGTTAAGGGATAGCACTGAAAGTTAAATAATTTTTCATTAGGCCAGCTCACTAATTTTTTCAATGAGACCTGTTCAGGAGGGGGGAAAATGTGTACTAACCACTAAAATACATGTAAAACTAGTGTAATGTACAAGTTTCTGTTTGCCATATTAAAAAATGAGGGGGTGAACTATTTCTAAGAACTTTTTTACTTAAAAAATTATTTGTAGAGCATCTATGTGTGTATTGGTGGGCTGGAGGTTTAGAGAAAAGCAGAGGTAAGGAATATCAAAGGAGGTATATGTGTACACTAATTCAAAAATTATACTTGGATCTAATTAGAAACCTCACTAATCAAAACTCCACGAAGCAGCTGAACATCAAATAGCCATCGTGGGAAGGTTAGATGTATTCAATACCACAGATCAGCTGATTTAGGAAACACTCTGGTTCACAAAAGTATGCATTAACGCATCACATTATTGTAATGGAAAAGGAAAACGTGTAAAGACTTTTCTTCTAATAGTAAGAAATACACTATTTCAGTTGAAACTGTAAAACTGTTAGTTCATTTCTAAGAATTCCACAAAAGTTTAGGATTAGATCACATAAACTAGATTCAGAATACAATGTCTATCCAAACATGAAAAGTCCTATCAAAATTCACAGTGCTAGTAAATAAATAACATGTTAACAGAGTAGGCCCCATAAAACTGGTGAAATATTTAACAGTATCAAATATTTACTATGATGGTCTACAAACCTATTCTGCCTCTTTTCTCCTTGATTTGTCATTCAGCATTTGAAAAAAAACTGCACGAATAACAAAATTGGGATAATAAGCAAAAACTGGGTCTTTCAATAGATTTACAATAGAACAGTTTGGTTCTAATCCTCTTATCGGCCCCTCCTCCAATTATGCAATCATTCCACGGCAGAAGATTACAGGGCTCTTTCCAGAAAGGAAGGAGTGGGGGGAAAACAGAGGCGTGTATAACAGGTAGCCTCGGAACCGGCAACATTTCCGTGAAACTAAACTGCCTCAACTCAGAGCTCTAGATTTTCAAGACCGTACCCTTTAGCCGTTTCAGGTGTTTTTGTTTGTTTATTCATCTGGCAACTCTTCACGTGCTGCGGATTGCACCCAGCATCCTCACTTCTCGGGTCCTTAGCCGGCTTTCCGCAGGCGGTGGGGGCGAGCTGTCATCCTGGGGGACAGTGTCCTTGGACTGGGTCTGCGCAGCTCGACTCAACTCCCCGAAACAAGTCAGGCTGAGCTGCGTCCCACGGCGCGAGTCCGGGCGCCCGCTCGCCGGTTCCCACCCGGCTCACCGAAACCTCCCGAGGGTGACCTCTACGCCCCGGCGCGGAGGCTGCACGCCGCTCCCCGAGGCTGGGGCTCCACAC
>PVJS01038827.1:0-19198 GCA_004027185.1 Glis glis
GGGGGTGTAGCGCAGAGGTAGAATGCCCCTGGGTTCAATCCCTGGTACCGCAAAAAAAAAAAAAAGATGGTCTGATTAGCAACCTTAATGTCATCTATAACTTTAGTTCCCCTTGCCATGTAATGTAATATATCCATAGCCTCTGAGAATTTGAATGTGAGCATCTTTGGGGGCCCTTATTCTGTCTACCAAGATGGCTATAGATATAAGCAATGTCTGCATGCTGTAAATACAATCAAAGTCAGATATGTGATTCCAGTAGTCATGCCGATTGTTTATGTTGTCTGAATTATTGCTGAGAAAAACAATTTGGACTGGTTATGGCCTGAATCCTTGCAGAATTAAATTCCTGTTCTCTTATTTTCATGCCTGGATCATGATTTCATTTTCCAGTGATGCCTCTGTATTAACCACTCATCAATAATAGGCCAATTATAGACATATATGCCCACCTAAAATGTCTGTCCTTTCTTAGTACAAATCAATATTAATTTCATTTCAGAGCTTTCACCATATCAAAAAGACAGAAGGAATACAGGTTTTTTTTCTTTCACTTTTTTTGACCTTAACTTAAGCGAGCCTCAGGGAAGAAGAAATCTATTTCATTTATGTATTTATGACACACTGTAAAGGATAGAGTAAAAGTCAGTCACTCTTCTAAGCAGAATGAAAAACATAAGTTTTAGTTACTCTTCGAGATATATAACACTATCCTTTTAATATCCAAAATACTGCCCATTAGCATTGATGGGGTTCACAAATATAAGTGATATCAAGAAATAAATAACTGATATCAAAATTACTTGTCATAATTATGGGGTTTTTTTGGTACTTGAGATTGAACCCAGGGGCATTCTTCCTTCAAGTTACACCTCCAGAACTTTTATAAATTTTTGTATTTTGAAACATAGTCTCACTAAATTGCTGAGGCTGTACTCATACCTATGATTCCTCCTGTTTCAGCCTCCCAAGTACTGGGATTACAGTCGTGTGTCACCACGCCTGGCTTGCCATAAATTTTTAAAAAACCCTAAATTGCAGCCAGACATGGTGCATTATAACCATAATTCCAGTGCTTGGGAGGCTGAGACAGTAAGATTGCAGGTTCGAGGCCAGCCTCAGCAATTTAGCAAGGCCCTCAGCAACTTAGACCTCCAAAAGCACTCCATACTGTGTTTTATACCTCAGGGTCACAGGACTCACAAGAATAATGTGGCGAAGGGCAACCTGTTTTTAGGGAAACCCTGCAATGAGGCCAGGCTGTTCCAGCTAGTCCCTCCCTATCTTAAAATATTATGCTCCCTATACATTCGACAGTTATTCTTGAGAACTCTAAGTAAGAAAAGAAGGATGAGTTGATCCAAAACCACCTCATGAACTTTCTAGAAGAAGACATAGGAAAACAAAGTCTAGTGGTAATCCTATGGGTTTTAAAACTCTACAGTTAAGTTGGTTTCATTTTCTCTGCAGTTGGGATGGTAACTATTATGGTCTTGATATTAAGTGGTGCCAAAAGGCCATGTAGTGTGTAGACTTGGATGCAGCCTTTGGTCTAACTGGAAGTGGTAGACCTTTAGGAAGTGGAGCTTCTGGAAAGAATTTAGGTGACTGGGGACATGCCTTTGAAGGAGATGTCAGCACCCTGGACCCTTCTTCTCTCTCTCTTGCTCGCTAACTGTTATGAGGTGAGCATCTTTGCTCTGCCCTACAGTCACACCAGGACGTTCTGCCTCACCACAAGCCCAAAGCAGTGGGGCTGAGCGACCATCAACTGAAACCTCTGAAACTGGGAGCCAAAATAAACCTTTCCTCCTTTTAAGTTCTTTTACTCGGGTATTTTGTCACAGTTATGGAAATCTGACCAACACAATGTCAATGAAAGGTCTGATCGTACAGAGTACCTGTGATGATCATTAAATTATAGATGTCTACGAGTCCCTGACCCATACTGTGTGCTTTAAAACACTACTGATAATTATCAGAGGCCTCCAGTGCAGTGGGGGTTGTTCTTTATTAAATCTATAATCTATATTATCTCTTCACTCCCCCAAGCTCTAGTTCTCACTATGCCTGGTTTTGTTTTTGCTATTTCTTTCCATTCCATGTAAGAACTCTATTTTATTCAGTGGCATTTGTTGTACAGAAGTAAATTCTTCTATATTTTCCTGACACACAATGAGCAAGTTGCATTTAATGCAGACATTATTCTGAGTCCAGCAACCATAAGCATAAAGACTCATATTCAAATAAACACTTGCTTTTTTGTCCATGGGTAGAATTGTCTTTGGCTTGAAATATACCCCCATTTGATTTCACTATTTAGTGTCTTTAAACCAGTCATTTCTTTAAACTGGCATGGTGAATGATCTTTGAACCAGAAGGGTTTGCTTTCAGGCTCAAAGATATTCAAAATCCATCCCTTCCTTGCACTATTTTAAAATTAAAAGTATACAGAGCTGAGGTTATGAAAAGAAATATTGTATGTGATGGATTGATTTCTATGTACAGGAAATCACCATAATTTCACAAGTTTAGTTCTTTGTATAAAGTTTGCAAACAGAGAAAAAACATGGAATGATTTGGGTATAAAACCTTTCCCCACCTGGACAGACTTCAATCTGCCACTACTGGATTTATTTTTCAGGTGGCAGGATATATTTTTCATAAGAAAGTGATCTGTATAATTCTTATTCATATACAAAATTCATATCATAAAATCTGCTAGAAATTATAAAAGACAAACAATTCTGAAAATTGTTATTGGCCATAGCTGTATGTGCTGGTGTGTGATTAAATCATAAATAAACATAATAAAGTATATATTTGACAAACCCACAGCCAACATCATACTGAATGAAAAAGTAGAAAGTATCTCCTCTCAGATCAAGACCAAGACAAGGGTTTTCACTCTCACAAGTTTTATTATGTATAGTATTAGAAGTTTTAGCCAGAGCAATTAGGCAAGGAAAGGAATTAAGAACAAACAAATAGAAAGGAAGGAAACAAAAGTATCCCTGTTTGCAGATGATATGATTTTTATGTATAAAATCTTAAAGACTTCAAAAGATTATTCAAATTGACAAGTAAATTCAGTAAAATAGCAGAATACAAAATAAATACACAAAAATAACTCAATTTTTTATTCAGAAATTAACAAATTTACTGATAAATCATGAAATTAATCCTATTTATGTAGCTATATAAAGTGAAATACATAAGAATAAGCTTACCTGAGAAAGCAAAAATTACAAAACACTGATGAAAGAAATTGAAAAAAACAAAAGATGGAAAGACCTCTCATGTTCATGGGTTGGAAAAACTAATGTTGTTGAAATATCCATACTGGCCAAAGCAACCCCAATCAAAATAACAATGACAGTTTTCACAGAAATAGAAAAAATGTAAAAATTCATAGGAATGCATAAGGAACTGTAAGTAGTAAAAGCAATATTGGGCAAAAAGAACAAAGCTGGAGTCATCACAACACATACTACAGAGCCAAATTAACCAAACTGCACAATACTGGCATCAAAACAGAAACAGTGACCACTGGAACAGAATGGAGATCTCTTATATAAACCCACATATCTATAGCCAGCTGACTCTCTATAAAGGTGTCAGAGCCCTAGATTGGATAAAGAAGAAGTGCTTTCAGAAGCATTGCTGAAAAAACTCTATCTATATGTGGATGACTTAAACTTGACTACCATCTCCCTCCCTGTTAAAAAATCAACCTTAAATAGATAGGAAGGAAGGAAGGAAGGAAGGAAGGAAGGAAGGAAGGAAGGAAAGAAGGAAATGAAACCATGAAACTACTAGGGGAAAAAACATAGAGGAAGTGCTTCATGACATTGGTATAAACAACAATTATTTTGCATAAACCCCCCAAACACAAAAACAACCCAAAAGTTGACAAATGGGATTAAGCCAAACTAAAAAGTTTCTGCACAGAAAAAGAAACAACAAAAGATGCAGAGTAAAGAGATAACCTAAAGAATGGGGAAAAATTTACAACTGTTCATCTGACAGAGGGTTAATATCTAAAATATATAAATAACTCAATATCTTAACAATATGAAATCCAATAAAAATGGGACAATGATTTGAATAGACATTTTTCAAGAGAAGAAATACAAATGATAAAAGAAATGTAAAAAATGCTCAATATCACTAGCCCTCAGGGAAATGCAAATCAAAACTACAATGTAATAACATCCCAAACCATTTTTTGGATTATTATTATATTATCAAACAACAACATAAATAACAAATCCTTGCAAGAATGTTGAAAAAGGGCAGTCTCATATATCGTTTGTGGGAATGTAAATTAGAACAACCACTATGAAGAACAGTGTAGTGGTTCCTCAAAACACTAAAAATAGAACTACCATATATATATGGTCTAGTTATCCCACTTTCGGGATTTATGTCCAAATGATATGAAATCAGCATACCAAAGAAATACCTGTATGTCCAGTTTTATTGCAGAACTATTCATAGTTAAGACATGAAACCAGCCTAGGTGCCCATAAAAAGATTAAGGAATCAAAAATATATTATGTGTATGCAATAGAATATTACTCAACCATAAAGAACAAAATCCTGTCATTTCCAGCAAAATGGTTGGAGCTGGAGGACATTGTGTTAGATGAAAATAGTCAAACACAGAAAGACAAGAACATGTTCTCTATCATTTGTGGAAACTAAAAAAAAGTCAACCTGAAATTGGAACAGTGATTACAAGAGGCTTGGAGGGGTGTAGAGGGTGAGGAATGGAAAAAGGGTGGTTGATATGATTGGTGCTGCTGTGTGTATATATAGATTATTATAATAAACCCCATTAATATATTCAATTAGTATGTGTCAATGAAACAAACCTTAGACCAAGTGCAAATTATTTTTGATGTCCCTTAATAAGGTTAAATATCACAAACCATTGACTATTTTTGAGTTATAACAAACAGTAATTACAGTAACAATAAGAACAGTAGAGCAGATCAAGTCTACAAACAATTCATTTATCATGAAGTTTTAAAATTATATAATCTTATTTGTCTTTAAATAAAATGTCTTTAGCCAAGCATGGTGGCACATGCTTGTAATCCCAGAACTTAGAAGGCTGAGTCAGGAGGATCACAGGTTCGTGGCCAGCCTCAGCTACTTAGTGAGGCCATCTACAACTTAGTGAGACCCTGTTTCAAAATAAAATAGGGCTGGAGGTGTAGCTCAGAGGTAGAATACCCCTGGGTTCCATCCCCAGTACCAATAAATAAATTAAATAAATAAATAGTATGTCTTTAATATCTTATTTTTATCTTACACATTTAAAATAAGTTTTACTAAGGTATAATTTGGTTGTATACAACATGCCTGTTTTAATAGCACAGTTCTGTGTTAACAATTGTGTATATAGAGGGAATCCCCACCACAACCTAGAATATTTCCATCAATCTTAAAACCTTCCTTCATTCCCCTTTTCAGTCAGTCTCTGATTCAGGTTCATCTTTAGCCAACAACCGATTAGGCCACTGTGGATTATATATATATACTCTCTGGCATATGGATTCTTTTGCTCAGAATGCTTTAAGATTCATCTATATTGTACGTTTTAGCTTATTTTCTGATTCTAAAAATTGAACTCAGGGCCTTGCACATGCCAGGTAAGTGCTTTTCCACTGGGCTGCATTCCCAGCTATAGTTCATTTTTTTATTACAAAGTACTATTCCTTTATATAAATATGATCCCATTTGCTTATTCATCTCTTCAAAGCCATTTTTTGCTAGGAATATAACTGTTATGAACATTGATTACAAGTCCCTGTATAATCATAGGTGTTTTTATTCTCTGAAGTAAATATCTACTAATAAAACTGTTGGGTCAAGAGAAAAAATATGACAATGAATGTAAAACAACACCTAGGCTTTCTATGTCCTTGTGGAATGTTTATTTACACCATCCTCCCACTCATTTTTGTGTCAATATTCCAGATATATTTTAGTATTCTACAGTATAGAAATATTTTCTGTTTCCCATAAAAGTACCTCATAGCCCTGGGCATCTTATCTGTTCTCAATATTCATTGACCTGGCTAAAATGATCAGGATTCTTTAAATTTTTACTACCAAGTGCAGTGGAGAGAATTGAGCATTGAGTCTTTGCGAGTTACTTTCTCATTGAATTTGGGTAAGTCACTTAATTTTTCTGAGCCTCGCTATTCTCCATAAAGTTCACATAATGTGACTTGTCTTGCTCAATTCACAGGTATATATTGGGAATTGGATAAAAATCATATGCAAAAGTTACTTTGTCAACAGTAACCCAGAAACTTCTTTACAAATATTTTATTAGAAAATAAAGCACTGATGTTTAAGACTCAGGCGTTACAAGATAAAATCTCTAGAAGTCATTTTCTTCCAAATCTACGCTTGAATCTCACTGGATAGGGGGGAGAAATGATGAGGCTGGGCTGAGTTCATCTCTGACACACAAACATGTTGTGCGAGAAGTTAGGTGCCAAGATGGGGAAAAATGAAAGGTAGAAAGAACTGTAAGTTCCAGTATGGTGTTTATATTGTAGTTCATGAATTGTGTTTTTACAAAATACACTAACGTAGAACCAATTCAAGAATTAAATTTTTTATTTATTTTTATTTATATGCTGTAATGTTTATTCATTTTAGTGTAGAGCTAGGGTTTTTTCACTTATTTTCTTTATTGTTTAACTTGTTTTGAATTCATCGTGTCCATTTTTATCATAAGTTTCATCCTTTTACTCGTGCAAAGGTTAGGTTAATTTTTTATTCTTTCTTTTTTCTTGGGGGGTGGGTGAAAGCTTTGATTGTGGATATTTTGTCATTTTAATAAAGCATTTAAATACTTAAATTTCTCCCTAATCATTATTTTAGCTATATACCATGCATTTTGACCTCCTGTTTTCAATATTATCTAGGGTAAAATATTGTCTAACTTCCCTCAAGCTCTCTCTTTATCCATAGTTTCATAGAATTGTGAGGTTCAATTTCTAAATATTTAGATAATTTTCAATTATCCTTTTTAGCATTTATACCTAACATGTGTCTTTAATTTTTGTATCTTATTGTTTTAAGTTTTCTTTTGCATCTTTTCATTGCTGAAATATCCAAATGAATTTTGTGCACTGATTTTCCATCCAGTGACTTTACTAAACTCAAACATTTCTTCTAAAAGCCCCTTTTCCTAGACTATATAAGATATTTTTTGTGTGTATAATATGTTTTCTGCAAATAAAGACAGTTTTATTTACAGCCTTTCCAATCTAGTTTTTTAACGTATGTGTCATAGAACACATTTGATATAATTTTCTTCCTTTTAAATTTGTTGTGGTTTTATGACCTCATATATATCTATTTTGGTGAACATTCCATGCATTCTGCATTTTATTCTTGTTGAATGGGATACTCTCTAAATGCCAGTTGGGTCATGTTAGAGAATAATGTTGTTCACATCTTCTATATTTTTTCTAATTATTTTTCTCCTTTTCTGTCAATTACGGACAGGTGTGTTGTAGTCTCCAACTCTAATTGTGGAAATGTCTGTTTCTCCTTTTGACTCTGTCAAGTTTTGCTTCATGTACTTTGAATTTTTCTTCCATGGATAGCATTTAGAGTTGCTATGTCTGTTTGAGAAATTAATCATTTTATCTTTATAAAATGTCTCTATTATCCCTGGTTATGTTTCTTTTCCTAAACTTAACTCTGTCCCATATTTATCCATTTCAGCTCCTTATGTTGAGTGTTTTCATGATAGAGGTTTTCCCCATGCTTTTATTGTTAGTCTATTATGTCCTTATATCTATCCTTCCATTAGTGATCAGTTTAATGCTCTCTTTGATGCCTAAAAACAGCTATTAAATAAATTTGGCTAGTTTTGTGTTTATTTACAGTGGGATGTCAAGTTCAGTACCATTGTTCTCTCATACCTGAATTCCTATATATTTGTATGTCATATATTTCTATATATTTATACATTTTAATATTCTGATTATTGTATATCTGGCACATTGTTTATCTATACACATTGCCACCATCAGGTTAGTGACTACCTCCAGAACATAACAACTTTCTTGGAAATACTTTTACTGACTAAATAATGAGTTTGAATTCTGTCATGTGATTCCAAGTTAAATGCCTATGTATAGAAAGCATTTATGATCATGAACACAGCATCATCTTCATGTAAGTCACTACCTCCAGAACATAAGGACTTTCTTGGAAATAATCTTTTACTGATTGAATAACAAGTTTGAATTCTGTTCTATGATTCCAAGTTAAATGCCTATATATAGATGGCATTTACCATAATGAAGAACTGTTGAATTTTGTTGAAAGATTTTTGGTATCTATTGGAGATGATCATGTGGTTGTTCTAATTGGTTCTATTTATGTGGTGTGTTGTATTTATTGATTTGTATATGTGAACCATCTTCACATCCCTGAAATGAGCCAACTTGACTATGGAGTAAGATCTTTTTACTGTGTTATACTTGGTTTATAAGTATTCTATTGAGGACTTTTGCATCTATGTTAATCAAAGATATTGGTCTGTAATTTTATTTCTTAGTTGTTTCCTTATTTGTTTTTGGTGTCAGGGTGATACTCGCTTTATAGAATGAGTTTGAAAGTGCTGTTTCTCTTTCTATTTTTTGGAATAATTTACTGAGCATTGGTGGTATTTCTTCTCTAAATGTTTAGTAAAATTCATCTGTGAATCAGGCCAGTCCTGGGCCTTTCTTTGTTAGGAGGATTTTTTTATTGTTTTGATCTCATGGCTTTTTATTGGTCTGGTTAGATTTTTTATATCCACTTTGTTAATTTTTGGTAGATTGTATATGTCTAGAAATTTATCCTTTTGATCTAGATTTTCTAATTTATTGGAATATAAATTTTCAAAATAGTCCCTAAGTATCTTCTGAATTTCAGTGGTATTTATTGCATTAACCCCATTATTGTTTCTAATTTTATTGATTTGGGTCTTTCTCATTTTTTTAGTTTAAAAAATGGCAAGTGGTTTAAATTTTCATTATTAAATAAGAATTAAAAAAGAGATAAAAGAATAAAAAAAGGGTTTATCAATATGTTCATCTTTTTTCAAAAAATTAACTTTATTTATTGGTCCTTTGCATTATTAGTCTCTATTTTATTAATTTTAACTAATCTTTATGATTTTTTCCTTCTATTGGTTTTGAGATTGGTTTGTTCTAGTTTTTCTGAGAATTTTAGAGATAACATTGAGTTATTTACTTGAGATCTGTCCGATTTTTTAATATAGGCACGCATAGATATAAATTTTCTTCTTAAAACAGATTTTGTTATATCCCAAAGACTATTATATGTTGTGTTTCCATTTTGGAGGATATTAGGAGTTTTTTTATATAATTTCCCCCCTAATGTTTTCAATGACCCACTGATCCTTCAAAAGTAGATTGTTCAATTTACAAAATTTTTTATAGTTTCTCTTGCTGTTTGTTTCTAATTTCGTTCCATTATAATCTTATAAGATGCAAGAAACTATTTCAATATTTTATGTATTTTCTAAGACTTGCTTTATTTCTATTTCAGTCTGTATTCTCACTGCTATGACCTAAAATACCTAATGACTACAACTTAGAGGAAGGAAGATTTATTTGCTCTGGAGATTTCAGAGATTATCATCCATATTAGGGTGTGTCATGTCTATGGAGCTCAGGGTATGGTGGTGGGAAGTAGATAGAGTGGAGTGGATGAGGGATACATATATATATATATATATATATATATATATATATATATATACATATATATATATATGTAGTCCCAAGGCCACATCCCCAGTGACCTACCTCCTCTAGACATACCCTACCTGCCTACCTCACCACCCAATAAATCCATTAACCCATCAATGGATTTATCCACTGACTAGATTAGAATCCTCATGATTCAATTATTTCACCTCTGAACACTTTTTAATCACCATTAACTAGCCATATGTTTGATGTTCTAAAACTGTATATATTATCTACATCTTTTTTTTTGCGGTACTGGGGATTGAACCCAGGGGCATTCTACCTCCATGCTACACCCCCGGCCCTATTTTTTATCCTTTATTTTGAAACCGGGTCTCACGAAGTTGCGGAGGGCCTCACTAAGTAGAGAGAGAGAGACAGAGACAGAGACAGAGACAGAGAGAGCGAGCTGAGACTGGCTGCGAACCCAGATCCTCCGGTCTCCGCCTCCCAAAGTATTGGGATTACAAGCATGCACCACCACGCCCGGGCTATCTACATCTTTTATATTTCCAAATATAACAAAGTATTGTACAAACATACCTGATTGCCAGCAAGAGAGGAGAGTAAATTGATTAATTTTACTTGATATTACATAGAAATAAAAAATCAAATATTATTCTAGTCATATTTTCTTTGTTGTCTCAAATGAAAGCTTTACACTTGTTTTATTTCTTAGGGTACTTCAGGATAACTTTGAAATTATTTGAGTTTATTTTATACTAGATGCTGTTATAGTACACGAATTGAATTCTAGCAGTTAATAATTGGTCATGTGTCAGAAGTCTCCATGATCCAATAATTATTATTCAACAGTTCAAGTAAAGTATCATAATCTTTTTCTCCAATCTATATAATTTTTATTTCCTCTATAACACATCAAAAATAAATATTTTCCTAATAACTACAATCCACACTGAAAGTACCCAAATATCACTTCAATTTTTTATAAGTTCTGAAAGCACTAAGTGGAATGTTTCTTACTTCCTGCTGAACACAGCCTTCTGACTTCTTAGTATTATGCTACATTTCCTTCACACCAGGATTCCCACATGATTTGTGTTTCTTTTAATCCCTCTTTGCTCCTGTGCTATCTTTGGCATACAGAGAAGGATGATGTCTTCTCTCACCACATTACCTTCCCAGAGCAATCCATGTGCTACAAAAATAATACGATCAGGGGGACCTGAGGGCTTCATCCTTGATTATGATCTAAAATGACACATCATTTACCTATATAATCTAGGTCCATCCGAAAATGATTAATCAGTCATTTCCAAACTTAGTTTTAAACACAAAGGAGATAAATATTTGAAAAATTCCGATCTAGTTCCAAACATCTTTTTATCATATTTTGGGGTTGTTGTTTTATTATATTGTAAGGGTTAAGAAATTCAACATAGTATTTATATTATCATACTTACAATTCAAGACTTTGAAAGAGGTTTTTGATTACTAAATATTTAAGCCAATAAGGGCCATTAAAACTTTATTTATTTATTTTAATACTTTTATTGGCGCATTATAGTCTCACATCATAATGTAGATCATAGTGATAGTGATATACATGCACCCATCACTTGGTTAGCTTTCCCCCTGCTCCCTCCCTCTCCCCATCTTCCCCACACATGATACTGAGATTGGCATTAGTATTCTCACATATGTACATAATAACAATGGAAGTGATTCCTTCATTAATTCTCCCATCCCCACCTCACCCCTTGACCATCTCCCTAGCTCTACTGTGGTTTCTCCTTCATTATCTAAAGTCCTTGTATTCTGATTACTCCCTAGCTTCCACATATGAGAGAAAAAATATAACTTCACATTCTGTGACTAGCTAATCTCACTTAACATAATGTTCTCCAGGCCCATCCATTTTCCTGCAAATGACATAATTTTGTTCTTTATTGCTGAGTAGAATTCCATTGTGTATATATCTCAGAATTTTGTAATCCATTCATCTGTTGATGAACACCTAGGTCGGTTCCATAATTTGGCTATTGTGAATTGTGCTGCTATGAACATGGGTATGCATATACTATTGTAGTTCTCTGGTTTCAACCCCTTTGGAAAGATACCCAGGAGTGGTATTGCTAAATCATATGGTGGATCCATTCCCAGTTTTCTGAGGAATCTCCACACTAATTTCCATAGTGGCTGCACTAATTTGTAATCCCACCAACAGTGTAGAAGAGTTCCTATTTCCCCACATCCTCACCAGCATTTATTGTTGTTTGACTTCTTGATGATTTGCATTCTAATTGGGGTTAGATGAAATCTCAGTATAGTTTTGATTTGCATCTCCCTGACAGCTAATGATGTTGAACATTTCCCATGTATTTATTGACCATTTGTATTTCTTCTTTTGTGAAGTGTCTAGTTTAATTGCCAATTTTTTGATTGGTTTATTTGTATTGTTAATGTTAAGTCTTTTATGTACTTTGTATATTCTAGATATTAGTCAATACCAGCAAGACAAACATACTATTTTCATTTTATATGACCTACACACTTGTCCATATTATGTACATCAGTCCATAAAGAATTAGTCCATAAGGAATTTCCAAATTTCTGAGACTAGTAGATTATACCATCATCACACAGAGAAATAGCAAATCATTATTATACTATTAAAATGTACTTAGTTAAAAAATTAATAGACATAAAAATATATTTGCGCAAGAAAATTGTTAGGATGTTTCTTATGTTTCCAGATAAATAAACTGTATTTTAGAAAATAAAACTCTTAGATACTATATATATAGTTGATGATTTTTAGCATGGGCTGTGGAGCCTCATGTCTCAGAAGGAATTCTGATAATATATAGCAAAACAATATACTCTGCAACTGCCTTTTAACCCAGAAATTCCATTTTAAAGATCTACTCTGAAGGCACACCTCAAACAATATGAATATTCATGTGTTTGTATTCACACAACTATTCATTCCAGCATTGTTTATAATTGCAAAATATTGGAAACAACCTATATACTATGTATTCACATATAGTAGAATGGTTGAGTTAGTTATGTTACCTTTGTACAACAGAGTATTATAAGATATGTGTGTGTGTGTGTGTGTGTGTGTGTGTGTGTGGGTGGGTGTGTGGGTGTGTGAATTTGTATGGAGTGAGTTTTCATGATATATTGTTAAGTAAAAAAGCAAATTGCAAAAAAATACCAATAGTATCCTATTCTTTTTGCAAGAGAGAAGGGCATTTAAGAAAACATGGTCATACCTAATTATATTGTGCTTTGCTTTATTGTACTTCACAAATATTGCAGGTTTTACAAATTGAAAATAGAATAACAAATTTAATGGATTAATATTGCATGCATTGTGACCACTCCACCAACAAGCCAATTCCCCATCTCTCTCCCTCTCCTTGGTCCTCCCTATTTGCTAAGATATAAATTAGGCCAATTAATAACCCTGAAATAACCTCTAAATTTTCAAGTGAAAGAAAGAGTTGCACATCTCTCACTTGAAATCAAAAGATAGAAATGCTTAAGCTTAATGAGGAAGGCATGTGAAAAACTAGGAGAGGTAAAAAACCAGGCCTCTTGTGCCAGTTAGCCAAGTTGTGAATGCAAAGGGATATGCTGCTCCAGTGAACACCAAATTTTTTTTTAAGTGAGATAGCCTTTTTTGCTGATATGGAGAAAGTTTTAATGGTCCAGATATCTGATCAAACCAGCCACAAACCTAATCCAGAGCAAAGCCCTAATTCTTCAATTCTAGGAAGGCTGAGAGGTAAGAAAACTGCAGAAGGGAAGATTGAAATTAGCAGAGGTTGGTTCATGAGGTTTAAGGAAAGAAGCCATCGCCATAACATAAAAGTTCTAGGCAAAGCAGCAAGTGCTGAGTTAGAAGCTATGGCCAGTTACCCAGAGGATCTCACTAAAATTATTTAGAAAGGTGGCTACTCTAAAAATAGATTCTCAATGTAGATTAACTAGCCCTTCTACAGGAAAAAGATGCAACCTAGGAATTTCATAGTTAGAGAGACGTCAATGCCTTGCTTCAAAGCTTCAAAGGACAGGTTACCTTTCTTGTTAGGGGATAACTGTAGACACCAGCAAGAGATCAAAGTTAACAACACCAATAATCAGCATGAGGTACCCCCAATGTGATGCACCAGGAAAGACACAATACTCTCATGGCATGCGTGGTAAAATCATATAATCTCAACCCAATTGTCAATAAATGTCAGATAAGCCCAAATCAAGAGACATGCTACAAAATAACTGAGCAGTACTTACCCAAAGTGTCAGAAAAGATAAGAATTAGATCAATTTGGAAGAGACTAAAGAGATACACAAGTAAATGCAATGTAGAATCCCAGATTGTTTTCTGGGTCAAAAGAGGATAGTAGTGAAAAAACTTGTGAAACTTAAATATGGACTATAATACAGTAGTTTTACAACAATGTTAATTTCATAATGTTGATAATTATTTGATGATTCTATAAGTCTTTAACATTAGGGAAGCAAGATGAAGGTTAGATGTGACTGTTCTGCACTAGTTTTGCCTCATTTCTTTAAGTCAAAAATTACTGTAATATTTTTAAAAATACTCTTTAGCTCTTGTATAATCTTATATACATTTTAGTGGATATAGCTTCTAACCAAAAAGTGTGCCCAATGGACCCACCTTCTGATCCATCAGCCATTTTGATATAGCACTGTGATATAAACATTTTTTTGTTTGTTTGTTTTATATGTGTGTGTGTGTGTGTGTGTGTGTGTGTGTGTGTGTGTGTGTGTGTGTTACTGGGGATCGAACCCAGGGAATTCTACCTCTGAGCTGCACCCCAGCCCTTTTTTTACTTTTTATTTTGAAACAGTGTCTCGGTAGGTGCTAAGAGTCTCACTACATTGCTGAGTCTGTCTTGGAACCTGCAATCCTCCTGTCTCAATATCCCAAGTACTAGGATTACAGATGTCACCACTATACCCAGCTGATGTGAAGTTTTATGTGCTACATTTTAACAGAGGCTCAATTCCCATCCTAGTTACTTCATAGATGATAGATGGATAGACAGAGAGATAAGCTAACATTTTTATTGCAAACAGTATTTAAAACAGACATACTCACTTTTTTGCTGAGTCCAGTTTATCCCTGAATTGTTACTAATAATCCCAATCTCTCCTTTAATTGTGATTTGAGGAAATTCAGTGAAATGGTTTTGTAATAATGATTTTATTATTATTTCTATATCAGGGAGAGGCATGGCAAAGGTCAGATGTGTGATGCTTGTGTGCATTGGTAACCAAAAACCATAATATCACATTTTGTCTCAAAATGGTCCTATCTCAAAATTGTCAGAACTATTTCAATGCTGTCTCTTCAAAGCATTCTGCTTTCAGCATAAATCCCATGGTTCTGACCGCATATCTTTGTTACAGTTATGTGGGGAATCTTCCAAGGAACAAACGGAAGCAGAACTTTCCTAGGTATCAAACCCTCTCTCTCTCCACACCATGCTGCCGTAGGATACCAGCTGCAAGGAACCATGCTGATTTTCAAGCACATGCACAAGCTTAGCTGCCACCCACTCCCCATAACTCCCGGACCCTCAAGAGAGGAATGAAGAGCGTTGGCTCAGCACATATCTCCTCATACATTTATCTCTGAATGTCAATTCAGCAGGTGGTAAAGACTGAAGAAATTATTCTGGGCTCTTGAGATATCAAGAACTGGGAAGTGAATATAGGAAGGAGAAGTAACAAAAAGATCTTAATACAAAAAAGCCATCAATGTGATGATCAGACTTCCTTGGGCACGTTGTAAAGGACACCTGAGGACTTTAACTGCACGTTCCCAGAAAGGACCTAATACCAGTCCAAAGACTAGAAAGAAATCTGACCAATGCCCTTTAATTTTGGTGCCATCTGTTGCAACTACTTCAGTCTATTTTATGCATTCAAATTCTTCTGGCTAAAGTTCTTTTCAAGGAGTGAAACAAACATTTATAGCATCAATTCAAAGAAACACTCTCTTGTGACAAATTAATTTAATAATACTTGAATATTTAAATTTTTGATACATAATTTATATCATAATTTTGAGCAATTTATTTTACAATCATCAGGCCTAGCAATATGACCTCCTAAAAAGCATTGCAATGGCTTCTTTTTTTGTTTTGTTATTTGCCAAGAAGAAATTTGTTATTAAAAATTGTTTTGAACACATACTTCAGTAATATACTATCAAGACTCATAGTGACTTTCTCCACTACAAGGTAATTGGAAATCAGTTATTGCAATATTTTTATATCCTTTTAAAATTAAATATCTACCTGAACCAATGAAATGTGTGCTAGATGCTTTCCACGCATGAACTTGTTTAATCCCACAATGGTGTTCAACTCCAGTTCCAGAGGTTGTGGACTTGCTCAAGGTCATACAGCTGGTCAGAGGCAGAATCCAGGTCTTCTCCACAAAATCTCTTCTGAGTACCTTGCCCATAATTCCCCATCTTCATATAAAAAGCTGCAAGATTTATGGTTGGCACATCCCCCCCAAAAAAAATGCAAAAAGCAAAAGAAAGGCAAATGAAGATTATTTTCATGCAAACGGTGGTATCCTGTTTCTCCTTCCTCAATCAGTTTCTACAACAAATTAGAGTGAAATCACCCCATTCCAGAGTGTGGTTTGTGTTCGAAGGACCTTATATCTCCCTCACATTCTGAGGTTGTGGGGAATCTAGAGGATGAGGGATAAAAACAGTTCCTGTTGAAATCTAAATGAGTACAGTAGGTTACAGGCTTGCCAGAATGTCCAAGATGGTTCCAGGTGACCAGGATTAACCTGTTTCTTAAAATGTTTACATTTTTGGCTAATGTTTCATACTTCAAGAGGCAAGAACAAGAAAAAAATATCAGGCAACCATTACCAAGGCATCAACCCCATTGCTTTCGATTGTAGTAGCACTTCTCAAAAACTGTGGAGGGGAAGAGGACTGAAGGTTACAGAGGTTAGTCATAATCGTGCATGTGACTCTCCTTTAGGCTAATGACATAGATTGGCTTTCCTTTAAAGGATGCCTATGGTTAACTGCTTCTACCTTATGATTGGTTGGGTAAGTTTCCTTTCAATGCAATGGTTCTAATAAATGTGCAGATGGTAGATTAAAAAGCCTGATGTTGCAGTAAATAAATACTTCATGGGGAATAAGCTGTCCACATCTTTGCAACAAATGGATGCTTGCACAGAAAACTTCACTCAATAGGTTTCTGGCATCTGGGAGAGTTTAGTTCATTTAACACGGATGTGCAGTTTACTGTCATGGAGGAATTTATGCACCATATGACCAAAACACTATACAGTTCCTTAAATGAAATAAGAGCATACCATGTTCCATAGAATTTTTTTCCGTGTAAATATAAATTCTCAATATTTATTGGCCATTTCAAAGTCGATATAGTGGGAGGGAAAAAAAAACAGCCACTGCGATTGTAAGGGTAGATGCACTTATAATAAAGAGGTGCTTAGATTGAATATGCAGGAGCTGAACTGATGATTTAAAATTTATCAGAACATGATAGGAGTCCTCATTAACCACTCTGAGCTATTTGTGATAAATAAACTCGAGTAATTTTTGTCCATGTTATGCTTCATCATGTTGCTCTAATTCCTGGCAAATCCTCCCTGATTGTTTTGCTCTGCAAAATGTTTTATTAATGTCCCTGTTAACATTATCTACAATGCTAGTAGCAACCTAGACTTGTTAAAAGGATTACATTTCCACTTTTAGCTTTATACAGAAACTTAATATTTGGATTCTAAGAAGATGTCTCTGTCTAAATTTGCAACTTTGACACCTTTATCTAATCTATCCATGGGAAAAATCAATCAGCTGAATTAAATTCCTCTTTACAGGAAAAATGTATTATTAAATTCATGAGATCCCACTGTGTTATAAGAAACCATATATCATATCTATATCTTTCTGTACAGATATGTCAATTTTTTTCTTTGGTATTGAGAATTGAACCTAGGAACATTCTACCTCTGAGTTAGATCCCCAGCCCTATTTTATTTTTTATTTTGAAACAGGGTCTCCCCAAGTTGCCAAGGCTTGCCTAGAACCCGCAATGCTCCTGTCTCAGCCTCCCAAGTACTGGGAATACAGGTGTGTGCCAGCACGCCCAGCTTAGATATGCCATTTGTAAGCAAACAAGATGATAACAGGATGTATGCTCAGAAAGTATTTAATATCTTTGCCTTGCATTATATACAAAATGATGAATGAGAATGATATTAACCTTAGAGTCAGAGATTTTGGTTCAAATCTCAACTTAACCATTAACAAACTTTCTAAGCTTGGGTTTTATATACTTTTTTATTTGTTTGTCATTTTAAGAATTATATTCTCTTACTATACAAATGATATTAAGGCATAATATGCAGTATTGTCTATAGAGTATAAGATGGAAAGGAAAATGCCTAACAAAGTGATTTGAGAATAGTAACCATTTTAATAATCTTTTATTTCTTCTTTTCTTCCCTTTTTCTATGACTATGTAACTTACATGTTTTTCACTGTGAATACTACATAAATATGTTTTTCCTCGATTTATTAATCAGTTAAATATGCACGAATTGACCAGTTTACTTCAAATAGGTTGTAAAGAAATTTTCACAAAATAAATTTAGAAAAATATAATCTAACTTTCAACTCATCTCCAAACCTTTAGACAATAATTACTGTGTATTATCAGGAATAGAATAAGAAAAAAAGAGCATAGTAAAAAAAGTAGATTATATATGGTTATTAAATATATATAAAACATTCCTTATTGATATAAATTAAATAATAAATAAACAAAGAAATAAATTTACCAGAGTGAAAAAGTATAAGAAAAGTGTTTATTGTAACATATTTTATTTTCCCTTTTATTTTATTAATTTTTACTTTTTATTTTTAATGTGTTTTAATGTCTCACATCATAATATAAATCATGTTGACAGTGACATACATGCACACAGCACTTGGTAACATTTTTATTGATAGTTAAAAATGTAAAATTATTAAAATTTTATACAAAAATAGTCACACAGGTTGGTGTGGTGGCACATGCCTTTAATCCCTGTACTTGGGAGGCTGAGACAGGAGGATCACAGGTTTGAGGACAGCCTCAGCTACTTAGTGAGGTCTCTCAGCAATGTAGTGATATCCTGTTTCAAAATAAAGTATAAAATAGGGAGCCGGGCGTGGTGGCGCATGCTTGTAATCCCAGTACTTGGGAGGCGGAGACCGGAGGATTTGGGTTCCTGGCCAGCTTCAGCTACTTAGTGAGGCTCTCTGCAACTTCGTGAGACCCGGTTTCAAAATAAAGTATAAAAAATAGGGCCGGGGGTAGAATGCCCCTGGGTTCAATCCCCGGTAC
>PVJS01038828.1:0-19201 GCA_004027185.1 Glis glis
GTTAGCGCGGGGCTCGGATGCAGGGTGCTGGGAATCGCGCGGGCTCGTAGCGCAGTGGAGGGGGAGGTGTTCGGTCGGGGCAGGAGCCCACGCTCTGCTGCTGTGATGGCCCCACCACTCTCGGAATTCTATTCCGGTTTCTCCTTCAGATCTGTCTGTGGCGCCGGGAGCTATTAGCCCCGGCAGTAGGGACCCGGGGAGGGTGGTAGATTTGAATCAGAAGGTCAAATAATTGCCTGTTCTAAATGGCATGGAAATAACCAGCTGTGGTTTCACCACTTGGGCAAGATACTTGACATAGAAAGTTATTTTCAGAATCTTTCAGAGTCAATTATCCTTTCACATAGCTGACACCAGGCTCCAACCATGTGCTGGGTACCATGTAGGTAATATGGACGTATAAAGGTCAGGTCCCTGTAGTACACTTACTGTAGAATACAACTCGGCAATAAACAAAAGGATGAACTACTGCAGTCAACAGCCTGAATGAACCTCAAGGAAATTATGCTAAGTGAAAAAAAAAGCCAATCTCAAAAGTATACACACTGCATTCTTTCATTTATGAAGCATTCATGAAATGCAAAATTATAGAGATGGAATATGGATTAATGGTTGCCCAGGGACTAGGGATGAGAGTAGAGGGTGTGGGGGTTCCTTTAAAGACATCATATGAGAAAGTCTTGAGATGTCGTACAGTTATGTGCCTTGATTGTGATAGTGGTTACACAAAGTTAAATACGTGATAAAGTTGTAGGGTGCTACAGGAGGTGGGGAGCATATTTAACTGTTGAAACCAGAATTCATTGTATGGATTGTCACAATATCTATTTCTTGGTTTTCATATTGTACTTTAGTTGTATAATATGCTAATATTGGGCTGGGTGTGGTGGCACACACCTGTAATCCCAGTACTTGGGAGGCTGAGACAGGAGAATCACAGGTTCAAAGCCAGCCTCAGCAACTTAGCAAGACCTTGTTTCAAAGTGAAAAATAAGAAAGGCTGGAGATGTGGCTTGGAGATAGAATGTCCCAGGATTCAATCCACAATACAAAAAAAATGTTAATATTGAAGGAGATTGGGGAAGGATGGAACTTTTCTGCATATTTCTTCGCAATCTCAGTGAATCTATAATTATTTTAAAATATAATTCCCTGCCCTGAAGGAGCTGAAAGTTATGTCTCTTCCATCTTCCCAGCCTACAGGAAACAGTAGGCTCCAGTCACAGAAATACCTTACATTTCAGGACCCCCAACCTGACCCTCTTGGGGACACACCTGCTGTTTCTGGGAGCCCTAGAGTTTCTTCACACATGCTGCCTCCTCCCTTTCACTATCCACTGCCTTTCAAACCACCACTGCCCAGCTCTCAGACCTGTTTGTGAAAATGCCAAGTCTTTCTTCAATCCCATCAATCCTTAAGAGCTCATACTTTGTCCCTGCAGCTACTACAGAAATGGTCTAAAATAGCTTAGACTACCACACACCTTTAGACACAGCCTTCTCACAGAACATGTCCCCTGTCTGGCATGGTGGTGCATGCATGTAATCCTACTTGGAAGGCTGAGACAGGAGGATTGTAGGTTTGAGGCCAGCCTCAGCAACTTAAGGAGGCCTGTTTCAGAACAATAAATAAAATAGGGTTGGGGTATAGCTCAGAGGTAGAATGCCACTGAATCCAATCTCCAGTACCACACACACACACAAAGGTACTTCTGCCCTGATGGTAGCAAAAGTGGGCCTGAGCAGCAGCCCAGGCAAGGTAGGAAAGTGTGTGTGGAGGCAGGTAGAAGGTGTTCTCTGACTAAGGTGGTGGGGGAACGAATATGGGTGAAGCACAGCATGAAAGGGTCTAAGAAACACTTATGTGTCCAAAACACCAACATCTCAGTGTGTATTTTTAACTTTCACCAACAAAAAAAGTACCAGGCAATTAATGGGTCTAATAGAATTTTTGGTACCTTGTGAGGGGAAAAAGGCTTTTTAAGAGATCCTTTTGTAACCACCTTATGAGGACATTGGAACCACATTTTTTCCAACCAGGAGTAAGATAGGCCCCCTTCTCCGGCATCCACCTGCAAGCATTGACTGCACTCAAAGTCGTCACTTTCAAAAGAGACACTTTTGATCATAACACAAGACAATCTGATTTGGACCACAAAAGGCGACAGTGTGCAGAGAAGTGGGCCTGGGAACATTTACTTCCTCAGGGCCTCTGTGTCCCTGCCTAGATGATAGTGTCAGAGAGACAATATCAGGATCACAGGGAAATCAAACAGCTGTAGGGAGGCGCCCAAGGCACATCACCACCTGCACCGGGCCGCACACTCTATTAAGGGTCTGGAAACAGGCAAGTATCTGGCAGCGGCTCAGTATCACTCACACAGGTTGTAATGAATAATCAGGGATGTTAATCTGTCTCCTCCACATTATGAAATGTGCTTTAACTCATGCCTTCATTTTGGCCTAGACTTAGTATAATTTAGCTATGCTGTCCAGAAAAGAGTACACTGAATCTCTAAAGGGCAGATGGGGACAAAGGAAACAATTATGGGCAGTGGGTGCTGGTGCTGTGGCTCAGGGAGAACGTGTCCTTCAGGGCTGCAGGGAAGCGGGTGGTGGAGGCGCTTGGTGGCCTCAATCTCCCAACACATACTGTGGGTAGTAAGTTAATAGTGTGCCGTGCTGTTAATGAACTTGATCTGGCCTTGATGACAGAATTCATTAGAGAACATTTACTCTCCACTCAATAAGGAGAAAAATGGCCTCAGTAAAAACTATGCCAGCTCTGCAGATACATTATCATTATTAAAAAGACATTTTTCAGCGATGAAATTTGTTATATATTCACATAATTAATCTCCCGAATCAACCTCTCCTTACATATTATTATTGGATAAATGCTAAAAAGCTTTAAGGAAAATAAATAAGATCTTAGACTGTAATTGAAAAGAGATATAATAAAGAAGACTGCTATAAAGTATGTTTATATGTTGATTCTGCCACATTGATTTACAGTCTGGCCGGTTCCTAGCTAAGGTCCAGCTTGGCTTCTGCAGTACCTCTCGGGCTTGCATGTGGACCTGTGCCAGCTGCGAAGAAGGTAAAGGACACAGATGACGCTCAGGTGGCTCCAGTTCACTCTCGGTATTTTTTCCTCTTTCCCTTCTTGTATTCTAGGAATACACTCACAGCAAAATTTAGAGACTACAATAAACAAGATAAGGGCGTCACTGTTTTTAAAAGGATCTGACAATGTCTTATAATTAAAAGACCTCTAATGTCCGGTGTGGTGGTGCAGGTCTGTAATCCCAACACTTGTGAGGCTGAGACAGGAAGATTGCAGGTTCAAGGACAGCCTCAGCAACATAGTGAGACACTCTCAGCAACCTAGGAAGACACTATTTCAAAAACAAAAAATAAAAAGGGCTGGGAGTATATCTTGGAGGTAGGATGTCCCTGGGTTCGATCTCCAGTACCAAAAAAAAACAAAGCAAAAACAAAAACAAAAATCCTCTGGAGTCAAAACAAACTGAGTTAAAATCCTGGTTCCAGCCTAGAAAAGTTACTTAGATTCTTTAAACACAAGTCTCATCATCCACATCATCCAACTGAGAAAGCCTACGTCATTACATTTGATGATCACATGAGAACATGCTTTTCATCTACAGCAGATCAAGTACTTACCAGTCAAGTAGCCTTCACTTCCTGTTTTTTTGGATGATTGTGTCAGTCTTGTTTAGTCAATAAACTTTTATTGAACATCTATTGTGGGCCAGCAATAATGTCTTAGGTGCTGGGGATAGAAAAATAAGTGATATGATGCCGGGCGTGGTGGTGCACGCTTGTAATCCCAGTACTTTGGGAGGCGGAGACCGGAGGATCGGGGTTCGCGGCCAGCCTCAGCTCTCTCTCTCTCTCTCTCTCTCTCTCTACCTAGTGAGGCCCTCCACAACTTCGTGAGACCCGGTTTCAAAATAAAGCATAAAAAAATATGGCCGGAGGTGTAGCGCGGAGGTTCAATCCCCGGTACCGCAAAAAAAAAAAAAAGAAAAATAAGTGATATGAATATGGTCTTGACCCCATAAAATATACTAAGGATAATATTCAAATATTTACTATCAATTCATAAAGAATAAAAGTTTCAGCCAGGTATGGTGGCACACGCTCGTAATTCCAGTACTTGGAAGGCTGAGACTGGAGAATCGCAAGTTCGTAGCCAGCCTCAACTACTTAGTGAGGTCCTCTGCAACTTAGTGAGACCCTGTTTCAAAAATAAAGAATAAAAAACAGGACTGTGGGTGTAGCTTGGAGGTAGAATGCCCCTGGGTTCAATCCCCAGTACTGCAAAAAAAAAAAAAGAATAAAAGTCTCATTTTAAGCCAAGTAGTTAAAGAGAATGATTTATTATTGTTTTCAAACATGTATCAGTAATATTCTGATATAATACATAAAATAATTTTTCATTTATAGTGTTTCATCTTTTTTCTTCAAGTGCACAAAGTCAAATTATTCACATTTCTCACGACACATTTTCATCCTCTTTGCCTTTATCCTTTATCAGTATTCCCATTCTCCTGCACATCACCAGCATCCGGCATCAAGTATCTAATTATGTCCATTCATTCTACTTTCATGCACTTGCTTAATATATGTATTCTTGAAATGGATGTTGTGCTGTGTTCGTATATGATATAATTTCAATCTGGAATGCCCCCCAAAGCCCATGTGTAGAAGGGTTGGTGCCCAATCTACAGCACTCCTGGGAGGTGGTGGAGCCTTCAGGAGGTGGGCCTAGTGAGAGGTTTCAGGTCACTGGGTGTGCCCTCCAGAGGGACTGTGGGACCCTGGTCTTTTCCTCTTTCTCTTTCCTTCCTGGACGTGGTGTGAACAGGATTCTGCCACCACTTGCTTCCCTCTGTGATGTGCTGCCTCACCACAGACCCAAAAGCAACAGGCCAACCAGCTATGCACTGAACCCTCCAAAACTGTGAACCCAACTGAACCTTTCCTCTTTTTCAATTAATTATCTTAGAGATTTTGTTACAGTATCAGGAAGCTAACAACATGTGACATATATAAAAGTATGTTTTAAATGAGTCGTTTCTTTGTTCACTTTGTGTGTGTGGAGGGGGGAGTGTGTGTTACTGGGGATTGAACCCAGGGGCATTCTACCTATTTTATTTATTTATTTTGATATAGGGATGAAATTTGAAACATGGTCTCACTAGGTTGCTGAGAACCTCACTATGTTGCTGAGACTGGCGTCGACCCTGAAATCCTCCTGTCTCTGCCTCCCAAGTACTGGGATTACAGGTGTGCATCACCATGCCTGGCTCTTAACACTTCTTGAATGAAGCATTCTGTTTTCATGCATGCCTGCCTTACTTCCGAACACTGCTTAGTGTTCCGTGCTATTCATAGACTACATTTTACCTGTGTTCCCAGCAGTGGACGTCTAAGTTGTTTTCCTCCTTGCTACCATTACAATAAACAGATAAGCAACTTTGTACATATCTCATTATGAATCTGTTGAAGTGATTTTTGCTTTATATGTGTACCCAGGTACCAGGATTTGCAGATTTGATGGATGTCATTGATACATTTGCTTCATCGTTTTCCAATTCTCCACATTGCTAAGATGAGCATTATTTGATGTCTGATATTTGTTGTCTAGTCGATGTAAAGTGGCATCTCAAATTGTTTAAAATTTGTATTTCTCTAAAATGTTATATTAGTTATAGCTTAACAATTTTATTAGATTAACTATGTCCCATTTTTAATAGGATTTTATTCACATCCTAATATTTCTATTAGAGTGATTGTGTCCTTCAGTACACGGCTCATAGGTATCCAGTCTTCCAAGTTGCCTGATCAGAGCATAACTCATCTTTCCCAGGGTCCCTATCATTTCTTCCTGATTTATAATTCTCTATATGGCTTAGATATTAGTTTCTTTGTCTGTTTTACACTCTGCAAAAAAACTTTCCTTAGTTTGTTAATCTTCTGATAATTTGGCCTGTGCTCTATTTGATTGAATATAATCTGTGTTGTGATGTAAATCAATCTATCATCCTTTAAAAAAGTTATCCTTTTAAAAAATTATTATCCTTTTAAAGGATAACTTTTCCTTTATGTTTTAAGCTCTTTTGTTCTTATTTAGGAAATTTTTCTTCACCTAAAAATCAGAGATATTTTCAAACATTACCTTCTATGATCTTCGTGTTTCTGCTATTCTTGTTTAGAACCTCTCTTTGTCTTTTGTTCTTTCTTTTTTTCTCTCTCTCTCTCTCTTTTTTTTTTAGATGGGTTCTCACTCTTTTGCTCAGGCTGGTTTCCAACTCCTGGGCTCAAGCAGTTCTCCTGCCTCAGTCTGGGACTATAGACACACATCATCACACTAAGCTTTAGAATTTTTCAGAGACTTTTTACATGTGATGTGAGGTAGGGCTTTAATTTGTTTTCCCATATAATGAGCCAATTCTCCCAACATCATCTATAAAATAATTAATGTAATTAATGTATCTTTTCTCTAATGGCTTGTTTAATTGTTTATAACTTTTAACTGTAGCTTTATTCATATGTTTAAAGGTCTAGATTTAATTTAATAATGTTGAATATTTAATACTGGTATGGTAATATCCCCTCTTTGCCCTTTTTCAAAGTATCTTAGCTATCTTTAGACCTTTTTTTAACGTGCTTTTATTGGTGCATTGGAGTCTTACATTGCAATGAATATCTATTTGATGTTAATATACATGCACACAGCTCTGAGTGCCCTCCACCTCCCCCACCCGTATGAAGTACCGAGAATGATGTTGGTATATTTTTACATGTACATATCATTTATTGTAGTAATTCCACTGATTCGCTTCTTTCTTGCCCTTCCCCTTCCCTTGTACCACTTCCCTTGACCCGCTGAGGGTTCTCCATTATCAACCAGAGTCCCTTGTGTGTCCCAGCTACTCCCTAGGTTGCACATATTAATGAAAACGTATGTCCCTTCTTTTTTTTGTGATTGACTGATCTTGCTTAACATAATGTTCTCCAGATCCTTCCACTTTCTTGCAAATGATGTTATTTTGTTCTTATTTATTGCTGAGTAGAATTCCATTGTATGTATTTCCCACAATTTTGTAATCCACTCATCTGTTGATGGGCACCTAGGTTGCTTCCATAATTTGTCCACTGTGAATTGTGCTGCTATGAACATGGGTATGCATATATTACTGTAGTTTTCTGGTTTCAATCCCTTTGGTATGATACCCAGTAGTGGTATAGCCGGATCCATTCCCAGTTTTCTGAGGAATCTCCACACTGATCTCCATAGTGGTTGAACTAGTAATTCTTCATATATATTCTTTTGTGTGTGGTGCTAGGGATTGAACCCAGGGCATTGCACATGCTAGGCAAGCTCTCTAACACTGAGTTATATCCTCAGCCCTATTCATGAACTTCTTAAAGTCGACTTGTTAGGTTACCCTTCAAAATCCTGCTGGAATTTTAATTCAATTTATAACATAGATTGATGTATTAATTTGTGAATTATTGACTCCTTTACAACAGTAGCCCATCTGTGAACACAGCACAGTCATTTCATTTATTCAGGTTTCTTTCATATTCTTTAATAGGATTTTAAACTGTATCCATAATAATCCTATGCATTCTGGTAGGGTAATCTATACGTAGATATTTTATATCTATAACCCTTTTATTTTATTTTTATAATATAAAAATGTTAAACTCCTCTTATATCCAGTAAATTTGCTAAACACTCTTACTAATTTTCTTTATTGTATGTTCTTTTTCATGTTTGCTATAAATGTTCATGTCATTTTCAAATAATAATAGTCCTATCTCTCCCTTTATAATCCTTATTTCTTTTATTTCATTTCTTATTTCATGTCCAGGATAAGGTGTACATACCAAACAGTAATAGATAGTGGCCATCCTTGTTTTGTGCCTGATTCTAAAGCACCTCCATTAAATGTGATATTTATTCCAGCCTTTGTGTATGTGAGGTGGTGGTGGAGTGCTAGGGGTTGAACCCAAGGACATTTGTTCCCTGAGCTACACACCAGCCTGATTTTATATTTTATTTTGAAATAGGATCTTATTAAGTTGTTGAGGGTCTCACTAAGTTGCTGAGACTGGCCTTGAACCTGCGATCCTCCTGTTTCAGCCTCCCAAGTACTGGGATTACAGGTGTGCACCACCATATGCAGCTTGCTCCAGCCTTTTGATAGACAGCTTTTAGAAAGTTAAGGAAGGTCTATCTCTCCAGGCTAGATACCATAACAATACTATCAAGTGTTTTTGTAATTCTTTAACCAAAGTATCAATTGAGATTTTTATAATCATCCTCCATATGTTAATCATCCTCCATATGTTAATGGATTAGATTACATTCATATATTGTTAATATCAAATAATCCTCATATTTCTAGGATTAAACCATGCTCAGTAAAATTCACTGTTGAATTTGGTTAGCTATCATTTTATTTCCAACTTCTGCATCAATAACCATCCATGAAATTGGCCTATAATTTGTGTATGTATGTATGCTGCACTTAATCTATCTTGGGTCTCAGTATTATACTAGCTTCATGAAATTAACTAGAAAATTTTACCTTCTTTATATTCTGAAAATTCTTCTGTAAGATGGAAATTACCTATTTCTTATAAGTTTGGTTCAGCTCATCTGTGAATGGATTGAACCTAGAAGCTTTCACTTGCAGATTTAGCCAAGTCTCTTTCTTTTGGGGCTAATTTTAGTACTTCCTGTTTCTAGACATTCAACCATTTCTTTTATTCCAATCTTCTGGCATGCAATGCTTGACTACCCACCTTTTGTTAACTACTTTTATATCTGTGACTATTTCCCTTTTTTCATTCTGGATTTCATGTATCTTTTTAAAATAATTATTCTTGCCATAGGTTGACATCTCTTGCTCCTCCTTTCAAAGATTTTGGTTTTATTCAAGCACATTTATAAAATACTTCGCTGAAGGGTAGTAAAAGCACCTCATGTCATCATATGAGGGACACAGCTAAAATAGTGTTCACAGGGAAATTTATAGTTTGGCATATATTCAGCACAAAACAAAAAGGTCCAAAAATGTGAACTAAATATTCAACTCAAAGGAGTAGAGCAAACCCAAAGAAATATAAGGAAGAAAATGATAAAATTAATGGCAAAAATCAGTTAGGAACCACAACAAAAAATAGCCAAAATTGACCATTTATTGACTTTTTAAAGCACTTCAACATACATGATATCTCTTAGGGTATTACTTTAAACTGTATTATAGTACATGAAGTAAAAGAAAGAAAGCTAAGATTTTTATGTTTGCTTTTATTGTGTTTTTTTAAATGTTGAGAATTTGAATGAAGAAAACTAAAAAGAAGCAAAGGTATTTCAACTAGAAAAAGTACAGTGAAGTTTTATTGCCGTTCTTTTCTGAAGATAGTACTCTTAGGGAGTCAGCTCTATAGTCAGCCTGAATAAGTTTGATTTTTGGCTCCTGCATTCCCTTGCTTTTTCATTTCAGGCTCTCTAAGCCTGTTTCCTTATTTGCAACATAGGAAGTATAGTGCTTCCTACCTCAGAGAGCAGTCAAAAGAGTTAAATGAGATGAAGTATATAGTGTGCTCAGCATAATATTCAGTAAATATTAGTTCTCTCTCTTGTTCTCTCTCTCTCTGAGAAGGGGCTTAATAAAATGTATTATATTTAAATACTCTTTTCTATGGAAAATAATATCTTGGACAAAATAATATTGTATGCCTTAGTATTAATTTTAATTATTTTGTAAATGTGGTAGCACTAAGAATAAACCCACATCCAGACTTAAAGTGGTGTAAGGCAGCTTCAAACCACAGGTGACAAATTCAATGACAAATGGCTGATGCAGAATGATCTCTGGATTTCTTCCACTAGGAGTAGAGAGAGAAATTGGAAATAAAGCACCACAGCTATAGCCCAGATGGAGTGCAAAGAAATTGAAAGAGAAAGCTTTTAAGAGTAGATGGAAAGAACAAATCACCTACAAGGAGAGTAAAGATCTTTTTGGGATGATTTTCCTTGGAGCTTTCCCAATCTTTCCTAAGGCATATTCTCAGGAAAAGACAAAACAAGATGAGAATCATGGGAAGAGAGATCACCCCATAAAGCGGTGATGGTGCTGTTGCTTCCTGGTCTGAAGAGCAAGGTTTCCAAAGGTACCAAAAGTCCAGGCCCTTGGCCCAGCTAGCAGTGCCCAGGCTGCCCTCAGTCTTAGGAACCCATACCTCTTAAGCAGACGACTCTGTCCTCTGAGGATTTTCCCAAGTCCAGCGCTGGAAAGTAATTTATGTAATGTCCAGAGCTTCTCAGTCTTTTGGAATTTCACAATCTGCTATCAGAATTGACTTTCCTCTCAGGAAAACAAGATAATCCCATATAGGCAACGTCAGCCCCCTTATAATTGAGGGCAGAATAGTAATGAAACCAAGTGGAGCTGGGTATATTTTCTGTAAGGAGGCCCACAAAAGACAAATGGCTTCACTTTTGACAAGGGTAGCAATCACCTCCTAGTCAGGCATGTAAATATGCTGTAAGCATGGTAAAAACTTGTGTAAAAAATACCCAGAAAGTGCTGAATAAGACTGCAATTATCTTACATTAGTATAAATAAGAATTTATGCTTAATTTCTACTGAGATGTCTTCTGTCTCCTAAATGCAAATAGGAGTCTATTTCTGACAACTAAACACCAGCAAGATGGAAGCTAGGAGTTTCCAAAAATTATTCTCCAGGAAGAGGAAAGTTATTTTCTTTCATAAATTAATAAGCACTAATGCTAATGAATGCTGAATTGAAATGATATTCCTATAAAGTGAGAATTATCACCTGAGAATTCATCTTGAGTAATGGTAGTATAGCATATGTCAGGAATGTGCTAATCAGTCTAACAGAAAAGGTGACAGTGTGTTCTTGCCACCATATAAAGGAATGCTGTACTCATCTCGGCCTATATTCTAAGAAGTTTCATGTGTCTGACTCATGTGTTTAAATAGCATATATCAACACGATTAAAATGTGCCTTCCTTGGAGTAAATGAAACAAGTAGGCACAGTTGAAGTTTAAAAAACTAAAAATGAAGGCCCTCAGTAGAATGCATATGCACAGTGGCCTTTCAGAGTTTTCTTTGATTGAGTATCTACTGTGCACCAGCCCTCTGCTGTTTGCATGCTGGCTGTTCTCTGTCTCTCAGGACCTTGCTTATCACCGCATCCCTGCAAGATGAGGCAAAGTTCATCAGGTGCAAGCAACTCCTCTAAGTATCCATAGCCAGGAAGTGGCAGAGGCAATATCACACCTCAGTCTGATTCCCAAGCTCAAATACCTTCCCTCCGGCCAGGCTGCCCTGAAGAGGCCCAGAGCACCACACAGCACAGGCCTCTGAGGACATTTGTCCAGGCTCCTAGCATTCTATCCTAATTGCTCTGCATTCTTTGGAAGATGTCTTTGGTTTCTGGTTTTGTATTTACTCCAACATGATTTGTTTTAACCCAGAGGCATTCTACCTCCAAGCTATACCCCCAGCCCTATTTTATTTTATTTTTATTTTTATTTTGAAACAGGGTCTCACTAAGTTGCTGAGGTCTGACCTTGAATGTCAATCCTCCTGTCTCAGCTTCCCAAGTACTGAGATCACAGGCATGTGCCACCACGCCAGGCTTCGAGCCTGAATTTGAAGTCTCTTGCTGTCAGCATGGGGCTTAGTCTTCAGAGGTGGACTGACCTGGGGAAACCCCACCTCTACCCCATGTGACCTTGATCAAGCTATGCTACCACTCAAGTCTTGGGTTTTTACCTGTAAGATGCTAACCTGCACTGATCCTTCTCTTTCTTTGCTTTCCCTCTCCCCTGAGCTCATACATTTGCATCACATTCTCCTGTACTGGTTTAGACTGAATTTCTTTGCTAATTGATGCCTGGGTAGTTGCTTCCCAATCTAGACAGACAGAAAACTCAGAGGGCCATGCCTTTTTTACCTACCTCATAGGACTCTGTTTTTAAATGAGATAACTTACATAGTAAGCTTTCCAGCAATGGATGAAAGCGATCATGGTGCCTGTGGCCTGTAATCAGTTGTGCTTTTGCTCTATAATTAATGTTTTCTTCCACACCCTCCCATGTTTCTGACATTGATCTGACCCCATTGTGTCATTACTTCCATCTTGTAACTGGCACTTTAGAATCTTATCCTGCTTAAATGTATGAAACAAGTCCAGGAAAGAGAAATAAAGAAATTAAGAGAAGACAAAGAAAGAGAACAGGAGGGGAGCAGTCATAATTGTCTCCAAAACAAGATCATGTGAAAAATAAGTCATTTTCTCATCCCACTTATCAACTTTCCAAAGTGCCCACTTTAAGACACAGGTTTTCCTATAATAGCAAAGGGTTGCTCCAGCAAGCTGCTGGTCTTTTCATCACTGAGGAATTGAAGTCAAAGCTATCTGCCCATGAAAGATAAAGGGACCTTCATTACTGAATCATGGTAAAGTTACCTGTCTTAATATGTCTTCCTCCCTTTTTTCTGGCACCCCAAAGTTATACTTCCAGGAAAATTCATCTTAAGAGTTGCTCCAGGAAACCTTTCCTAACACCTACACTGATCCCTTGCTTCCTTTGCTTTCCCTTTCCTCTGAGCTAGGACATCTGTGTCACATTCTCCTGTGCTTGTTTAAAGCTAAATTTCTTTGCTAATTTATACCATGGGTGGTTGCCTCCCAATCTAGATGGAATGCATACCAGCCAACAGCAGAAAGCACAGAGGGCCATGCCTTCTGCTTTCCTCACTTCCTCCAAATTTATTGAAGCTAGTACCATACCATGCATAGCTTATATTGCTCAGTAAATGATGCCCAGAATAATAACACTTAAAGGACTACTTAGATGACTACATCACATGCTCATAAAATGCCCAGAATGTTATCTTTTCAAATTAGGACAGTCAGTAAGTCAGGCGTGCAGTGCTGAGAGCCTGGGTAACATACTTGGGAGACAGTTCCCACCCCACCAGCCCACTGAGAATAGCAAGTGATTTCTTCAGGCAGATGTCTGAGCTGGAGCCTCAGCAGAAATCCAGTAGTAAAGCAAAGGAGCTCTAAAAAGACACACATTTCCTTCTGGCCTCTCCTCTGCTACCGGAGCTTTCCCAAAGCAATTGGCTAAGGATGTTTTCAACATTTCAAATGCAAAATCAGCTCATCCATGAAGATGTGACTCCTGAATTCTGTGCATGTCTCCAAAATGGAGGCCAGATCCAATGTGACAACTGCCAGGTGAAAATCACAGAAGCATAATATTATGCAATTTGATTTCAAAGCAGAATGTTCTACATCCTCAGGTTGCCAGCCAGACGAAACATCTGCGAAGAACAAACTCACATTTAGACCTGGAAGTCCCTCACCTTCAAAAGTTAGTATGAGTGTTATGAACTCTGAAAATTAAAGACCTCAACATGTTCCTTAAAACTATAATTTAAAAAGTTAAATATTCTCCCAAATAGCAATATTAGTCAGCTCTGATGTCAGTTCCACAGAATCTTAAAATGTTAGTATCAGAATATTCATGCAATATTTTCTGGTACAACTTCCTCTGTTTAAGATAAAGAAATTGAAACTTAGAGGGGCACAGGATTGACCCAGGCTCACTGAGCTAATATCAGAGCCAAGACAGAGTCAGTCCATTGCTGTGCCTACAGCTGTGCTTTCCCAGATGCTCTGGTCTACATGGAAAGCACGTGGGCTTTATGAGCAAGCTGCTCCACTACTCTTAAAACAAAATGAATAACTCCTATTTCTAGGCAATTTATGTTAATTAAATGAGATGGTGGGTGTACCACATGGCCCACCAAAGTCCTTTATACGTGGTAGTTTTTGCTGCGAATGCTATCATTACTGTTATTCTTATTCAGCCTACAGTCTAAGCTTCACACAGTTTCCCATCTAATCACAAAGGACCTTGGCTGTGTTTTTAAGAGAACACTTTCCACTAGATAATGGAGACAAAGTTGGGGTTCTCACAATGAGTTGGGTTTCCAATAGGTCTAGAGTGAGTCCCTGAGCCTCTATACTAAGTTTTAGCTTTCCCCTCCAAGCCTGTATAGCTTGAGAACCTCATGACCAAGTAGAAAGAAGCATAGGTTTGAAATCAAATCATCCTGTATTTGAATCTGGTTCTGCCACTTATTACCTGGTTAATTTTGACCTTGGATTAACACCCTTGAATTAATTACTTGATTTTGCCTAACATTAATTTTCTTATGTCTTAAGTGACATGAGAAATAGTAACTACATTGCACAGTTTGTAGAAAAGTTTAATAAAATAGTTACAAAATACCTAGGACAGCACCTGACAATAGTAGATAATCAACCAAACCAAAAGTCACCACTATTTTCATTATTTTTCATATTTCCTGTGATAAGGCTTCTGTGTCAGGTCCTGAAATATTACCATCAGGATTGGATGTCTATCACTGGGCATGGTGATCCACACCTGTAACCCAGTACTTGGCAATCTGAGACAGGAGAATCGCAGGTTCAAGGTCAGCCTCAGCAACTTGACAGACCCTCAGCAACGTAGTGAGACCCTGTTTCCAAATAAAAAATAAAAATTGGGGCTGGGGGTGTAGCTTGAAGGTAGAATGTCACTGCGTTCAATCTCCAGTACCAAAAAAAAAAAAAAAAAGGACTGGAGGTCTGCCATGAAGCTTAATCTACTTTGACTGGAACTGAGCTCTCACCAAGGACAATCTGGAGTAAAAAAAAAAAAAAACAGCTACCCACAATAACTATCACAATAACTTAGAAACTCCAGCAACCATGTCTCTCACAGCTGAGAGGATCCTCTTCTCTTGACTAGTAAGTTATATTATTATCTACTGTACCAGGTTATAGGCCAAATATCTTTTCTACATAATCACTAATTCTCCAAGAGAATTCAAAAGCTGATTTTATAAGCCCATTTTAGAATGAATAAACTGAGTCTCAGATTAAAATAGCTTTCTAAGGATTACAGAACTCATAAAAGGCAGGGTCAAGACTCCTACACCTGCTCTCTTATCACCAGTGCCTGATGCTTAGCATACACAGAGCCTGGCACTCACAGATCAAGTTCCACCCATTCCCAGGATCTTCCTTTTTCCTGTTTAGTGGCCCTTGTGGGATCCATTAAAGTAACTTGATTGCTCTGACAAATCCTTCCATGTACCTTTAGCAGCAATGCATTGCCCCCTAAGTTGCTAGGAACCTACAGTGCTCTGTATCTTTTGTTTTAACTGCAAAGAGCCAGACTCTAAACATTTTAAAGTGTGTGGACTATATAGTCTGTATTGCAACTACTCTACAACAGTAGTGTGCAAGCAGATAGCAACAACACAAAAATAAATGAGCATGGCTGTGTTCCAGCAAAACTTCTTTTACAAAAGCAGTATTTGGCCTCCTCTTCATGCTACTCAAAGTGTGGCCCACATACCTGAAGCTTATTGGAAATGCAGAATCTCAGGCCCCACCCCAAATCTACTGAATAGGAATCTGATTTTTAATAAGATCCCCGGGTGATTCAGAGGCACAGTAAGCCTTGATCAGCTCGGCTCTATATGTCTTGGAAGCATTGCATGACTCTTCTACCCCAACCACTGCCCCAAGCATAATATATATTGCAATATGCACTGTAATCCTCCCAACAGGATGAGGTGGCTGTTACTGTCCCATTTTACAGTAGAGAAAACAAAAACTCAGAGCTATAAAACAAATCAAGAAGATAGCACATGACATTGAGATTTAACTAGAAATTAAATAATCTGTTATTGATATTCATCTCCAAAATGGCATGACCAAAGCCACATGGAATATTTCAGAGGCGCTAACTCTGGATTTGAATATTGTTTTCATGATTGTATTTATTATGAGTATTGAAATCACTACATAGCCACAGAAATAAATTTCTACTTTCATAGATGATATTCAAAGTCAAATATCTGTTCCCTTCAACATATGGCCATATGTTCAAGAGGCCATGTTAATACTTAGGTGTATTTTATGTAAAATACAAGATAAAAATGAAATAAAAACTGATGAAGATTGTCGAGGACTATAAAATATGGCCAAGGATGAGGGCCATATACAAAATGCACATCAGGAAGTCCTATACCTTTTCTGTGACATTTTACTTAAAACATATAATCAGAGCTTGTATAATTTGTTATATGATTAAAAAACAGACTTGGAGCCAGGCATGGTGGTGCACGCTTGTAATCCCAGGACTTGGAAGGCTAAGACTGGAGGATCCGTGTTTGCAGCCAGCCTCAGCTACTTAGTGAGGCCCTCCAAAACTTAGTGAGACCCTGTTTCATAATAAAGAATAAAAAATAGGGCTGGGGGGTATATCTCAGAGGTAGAATGCCCCTGGGTTCAATCCCCAGTACCGCAAAAAAAAAAAAAAACCAGACTTGGAAAACACTTGCTTGTGAAGTATATAATATAATTTAATTTCTACCTTTCCATAAGTATATAAAATATGGATGATAATATCTAACAGAGAAATTGGGAGTATCAAATAACAAATATGGAAATAGCTTGAGGTGTAGTTCAGTGGTAGACCATGTGCTTAGCTTGTGTATCATGATTATGAGTATGTGTCCCCCAGACCTCCTTCTTCTCACTCTTCCCAACATCTACAAGCTCTGATTATACATTTTAAGTAAAATATCACAGAAAAGATATAGGACTCCCTGGTGTGCATTTTGTCCCTCATCCTTGGTCATATTTTATAGTCCTTGATAATTTGCATCAGTGTTTATTTCATTTTTATCTTGCAGAGCCTTGGGTTCAATACTCAGCACCAAAAAAGAGAAGACTAGTCCACAAATATGAAAACATTGTATTATTTCACTCCAAGTTTAATGGCCTCTAAAGCATTATAACATAATAATTACTGATATAAAGTATAATCATAATAACTAACACTAATTACTTATTATGCTAAGATTTCTGAATAGATTATCTCCTTTAATCTTTACAATAACCCTAAGTTAGTACTAGCCCCATTTATCTATTTTTTGTTTAACATATAACAATCATACATATTCATAGGGTACAGTGTGATATTTCAACACGTACACAGCATGTACTGATCAAATCAGGGTAATTAGCATTCTCATCTCATCATTTCTTTCTGTTTGCTCTTCTCTTCTAGTTCTTATAAAATATATAGGTCATTGTGAACTATAATCACCACACTGTGCTGTATAAAACTAGAATGTATTCCTTCTATCTGTGTGTTTTGGTACCTACTACCCAACCTCTTCCTTCTCACCCTTCCCAACCTCTAGTAGTCACCGGCCCCACTTAGACATGATAAAACCGGTCAATAGAAGTTAAGTAACTTGGTCATCTAGTGCATTGGATAGCTATTGTTATGTACAAACACCTGAAACATAGTGGTTTAAAACAATCATCATTTGTTTGTTCCCAATTCTTTGGGTCACCAGTTTAGGCTGGGCTCAGGTGGGATGGTTAATCTCTGCTCCATGTGGCACTGGCTGGGCTCATTTGCATCTGGGAGGGCTAGGATAGTGGGACCTACGTCTCCATGTGGTTTCTCCTCTTCAAGGAGGCTAGCCCAGATTTCTTCACTTGCTGACAAAAGGGCAATACTCAGTAAATAAGCACTCTTCAAACCTTTGCTGTGTCATACCACTCAGGTCCCAAGTCTAGAGTCAATAAAGAGAGAAGCCAACAAGAGTATGCCTACAAGAGGCATGATTCTTTGGGCATCCTTATTATAATAAACTATTTTATCCAGCACATAAATAAGTGTTCTGAGCTAGAACCTAAGAGTTGTGAACTTAGGACCCAGGCTCCTAACCACCATATCACATTTGCCACCAAGAAAATTTCCCCTGATATTTTCTAGATGTCAGTTTCTCTTTTACTTAAGCTCCCACCTTCCAAAAACATTCCTAATCTCCTTTCCAAATGATTTCTTTCTGGCAGAAAATCCTGTGAACCTTATGGTAGACAACAAAGTACAAATTAAAGGCAGATTATGTCTTCATTCCTAAGTCATTCATATTATTAGAGAGATTGAACTTTATATAAACCCTCCCTAGGGACCTAGCTGACACCAAAAGTGGCATCAATGCATTCAGAGATAACAGCATTACCTCATTCTGAATCACACCTTACAGTCTACACAGGTCCTTCAGGGTGAATATACATTTGTGAATTTAGGCTTTCCTTGTGGGCATCTGAAATCAGTGACGCCTTCTTAACATGATGCAAGCAGTGTTTTAAGGATATAAAACTGGTGCAAAAGATATGTCAGAGTTGAGACACTGGAGACAAGACTAGAAGATTGAGGAACAGCCTTAATGAGGCTTGGCAGTAAAAAAAAAAAAAAAGATGCAGGACCTCACTGGTCCTGATGACCATCTGGAGAGGGAAGAGAGAATGGAAGGTGTTCAAGGTAATGCCTTGATTACTTTGAATGTCCTGGTACATGTCACTTTTCAGTGTACATAGTGCTTTTACATGAGAACCTCCTAATGGACAAGGATCCTCATCCCCAAATAGCAAAGTTCTATGTGGTACACTGAGATCCTCAGGATTGTGTTGTGGCTGGCCCTGTGTCAGAGATGAGGAAGGAAAGCCAAGACTGAAATTTTAATAGGATTTCAGAACGAATGATATGATCAGATTGGCATTTTAGAAAGATCTCTCTGGAAACAGAGGAGAAGTGGTGATAGAGGAAGCAGAGATGAGAGGGAGTCCAATTGAGAGGCTTTTATAGTAGTCTTGGTGAAAGGCTGAAAAAAATTCAAGTCTGAGTGACAGAGGGGTGGTTCTGAGTCATACAACCCAGGCATGCACTGCTGCTTGCTACCAGGTATGTTTTTATTTCCTTTTATCAATAATGGCTGGATAATAGAATCATGGTAGTGGAGGCAGGGACATTAAGATTGGCCTGTTTTCTCTATAAGATCTGGGATCTTTTGTACCCAGAGCATTGAGAAAGGCCTTCCCATGCCTGAGATTTATGTTTTCTACTGCCCTTATTATAAATCTCCCACAGCAGAAGGAAGGAAGGAGGAAGGGAAAGAAGGAAGGAAAGAAGGAAGGAAGGAAGGAAGGAAGGAAGGAAGGAAGGAAGG
>PVJS01038829.1:0-19198 GCA_004027185.1 Glis glis
ACACACACACACACACACACACACCTATTTTAAAAAAATCCAAAACAATAAAAATATCAAAAACATTCATTCTATTTAAGATAAGGAGAAGACGTGTTCTAATATGTATATATATGAAGAATATATATATATATATATATACATACATACATACATACATACATATATATATATATATATGATTGTGTTTCAATCTCCAATACTAGGAGGACACAAACACATGTCTCTTGAGCATTCCAGTGGTGACCCCCTGGGGCTCTGAGAATGAGGCTAATCTCCTGAGTATCTGACAGGAAGGGCAGGCAAATTCCCAGGATGCCATTGGCTGCTGCAAGTCAGAAGCCAGAGTGTGGAGGCGGCTGGGCGTTGGATCTCAGGCCACCTGACACAGAGGGGTAGAAGAACTCCCTGTGGATGGAAATCCCCATCCATCCCTCCACAACGGTCAGACTTAGGGGAATGACTAGATTAGGTGACAACCCTGAAGAAGAATCTAAAGCCTTCCTTGGCTGAAGGAGACAACATCCCAGGGAAGCCCAAACTTCTTCCTTCTCTTTGGCTTTTTACTACTTCAAGCATACAAAGCTCTAAAGTTTTGCTGGCTGGGTGCTGGTGACTGTTCATCCACTATTACAATAGCAGAAAGGTTTCTTCTTACCTCAGAGGTGGTCTCTCATAGATCTCAGATCTCTTTTCAGGGAAAAAGAAAAAAGAAAAACGGGACAGGCAAAACACTTAAATGTCTCTGGAAGGGATCTGATAACTTTCATTTATTATTGATGTCTCTGCCAAGTGAAATGAATGTTAGCTCATTCCCAAATATGCCTCCTTCTCTTGTCTCCTGTGATAGGATTTACTGCAATATGTACTAAAGTAAGACTCATAGCATTGACCCTGAATAGTTTCCCTATCAACAGACTAAATACAAAATATCTGGATCATTCTTCAGTTAAGAATAGACAGGACTAGGAAGTAGCCATCAAAAGGGCGATGATTTGTAAAGTGAATTTTAGGTGTGACTTGGTATCTAACATACAGCCGGGACTGCAGTCCTGGCACATTTAATATTTCATCAGAGACTGGAGTGAACAAGTTAAGAGGACTCTCAACTTACAAATGACATCCATGACAATGATCTTGTTAACATCTGTGATAAAAATAAGATCAGGGTGACTTTGACAAATTACAAATAGCCCATAAAACAAGATAAAGACCAATACAGAATACAATAATGTAAAAAGACTAGAAATAAAAGAGATAGATAATAATTGGGAAACAAATAGTTAAGCATATGAAAAATAAGAAAATACAAAAAGAGGGATATTGTTTTTTGAGGGAGCTTGTGATGTAGAAAACCAAGATGCCTGGTAAACTGAATTGAAAAGGAACCCTCACGGAATAATTCCACAACACCAAGGAGACCAAAATCTCCAGGTTGAGAATCACTACTGTAAACACACCCTCAAAGGAATCCACACTCCCTACCCCTTGAACCATCGGAAGCCCAAACTAAGTGTGTCAGTTGTTCCTAAGTATTAAATATCTCCATAATCTAACGATGTCTTCAAGAAAGCCTAATGAAGCATCTCAAAAAGAATGTCATATGCATGATAATATCATTTGCTATTGGTCAGATTTATTAAGAATGGGCTCCGGTTCTAATCTTAAGGAGGAGGTAGAGATTTTGGAGGAACCACAGAGAAGAGCAACATGCAGTGAGAGAGTAAAGAGAAGTCCCCAGGTGAGGTGGGAGGGACTGGGCTGTCTAGAGGACTTGTTGGAAGCATTGCAAGGGAACATGGAATGACAACTATCTTTGGTTATGCCGGGTTATCATGAGACTTACAAGAAAAATGTTGCTCTGATATAGTCACTATTCAAGACAAGAAATAGTGGGGAAATCCGGTATGCTTAGCTTAAAAAATAAAAAAGATGTTACATTATAAGGGGAAAATACTTTCAAGTAATAAGAGTGGTTAATCCCAGGAATATGTCGCAGACCATTGTTCGGTAATAGTGGTGTGTTAATTTCCTTACTTATCTATGTAACTTCTACCTCTACAGTTGTAATTAGGTGTATAACAATCTCCACACGCAGCTTCCTAATTAAATGCAAACATACATATGAACATGTTCCTCTATTCTGTCAGGATACCTGGGTTATTCTTTTTTGGGGGGAAAGCAAGAGGAATTGATGTGGCATTGTTTTAATCAGTGGTTAAGAGGGCAAGTGGTAAACATTTGAAAGTAGAACACTGAAAAATGCATGCATTGTACGTACCAAAAGGTCAGCATGAAACATCATCTTTATGGCAAGCCTGCCCATCCACGCCCGCCTACACATCGCATACTCACACGAGTTTGCAGCTGGTATAAACCCCCATTGTGATATAACTGCATGGGAGAGTGCGGCTTCTGCATGGGGGGTGGTTCTGCAAATTTAGACCAGTGGCTCATCACCCTGCCTGCAGATCATCTGGGGGCTATTTTAAAACACTGTTGTGAGCCGGGAGCACACCTGTAACCCCATGCTTAGGAGGCTGAGACAGGACGATCGCACAGTCAAGGCCATCCTCAGCAACATAGCAGGACCCTGTTTCGAAATAAAAATAAATACAAAGAAGGACTGGGGCTGTAGCTCAGAGGTAGAATGCCCCAGGCTGTCCCCAACAAACAACTTTGAAACCATTGATGTGCAGACCCATCCCTAGAGACTCTGATTTAATTGGTCAGTAGTGGGACCCAAGCCCACATTTTCTTATTGTTTAGATCCCAGGTGTTGATAATGTACATCCAGAATTGAGTCTGTTTTATACTCTCAGTCAGAATTTCTTAATAATAAAACTGAGTATCATGATGAGACTCTGAGGACCCTAAGAGCCACAGTGGGATAATTTTTACTTCACTAGGTCCTTATGGGGACCCTTGGCATTTTTAATGGGATATGATATTTGTCACCCAAATTCCTATGACAAATACTTCCTAGAACTCTGCTGAGATCTACCCAAAACATAGAATAAGCTCCTAGGACTATTGTGTAATTCATCTCTGTTGTTTCTGATTTTCTTTCACCTGATCTTTCTATTCTCCCCAAGAGAAAGGTCTGCTGGCTAGAGTGCCAGGTGTCACCCCATCCCCTTTTCCTACCAGTGTTTATGGTTCAGGCATAGTAGGGATGGAGCTGACAACAGGGAGCCTGGGGATAGGCAGGGGTCATTCATTATCCAGTGCCCAGCAGAGAAGAGACACAAGTCACCCAGAAGTGCTTTACTGATGTCAGTCACTCCCCAGAGTAGATGGGGAAACTGAGCCTCAGAGGAAATCTGAATTCCAGCCCTGGAAAAGCCACATATACTCTCTGGACAGCAGTATCTTCATCTATAACAATAAGAATGTAGAAGTAGATAATCTCTGAATCACTTTTTTTTTTTTGGTGATACTAGGGATTGAACTCAGGGGCATTCTACCTCTGAGCTACATCCCCCAGCCCTATTTTATTTTTTATTTTGAAACAGGGTCTCACTAAGTTGCAGATAACCTCACAAAGTTGCTGAGGTTGGCTGTGAACCTGCGATCCTCCTATCTCAGCCTCCCTACCACGCCCAGTTCACTTTTGTTTCTAAAACTCTGTGATTGCAGTTGACCTGTATTCATAAGAGTGCGAGTCTCTAAAGGTGCATGGAGCCCTTGCAGGGAGAGTGGGTGGTAGAGGACTTCTCAATCATATTTTTATTACCCTTTTCCTAGATTTTACCGAGTGGCATCCTCACTCTTAATATTCAGACTGTGGGACTTAATTACATCGTCTTTGAAATAGTGAGCTTTCAGATGGCCCGTTGGATGCAAATGTACCACAAGTAAACATTTGGCACTGAAGATCGAGAACTGGGATCCATTTCCCCATTGATTTCCCCCCTGATCTGAGCTCAGTAGTCTGCGGTCTCCCCTTTCATTGCCCTTGCCTCCAAATTGGCTGTTTGTGTTCCAAGATGGACCAGCGAGTCCATTCCAAAGTTGGCTACAAACTCCCAGTATTTTTATTTTCTGCCACCAGCCAACTCATCTTAGTTCACCTAACAGAAAAGTGCATAATTGCTTGCAACTTCAGTTAGAGCAACGGTCTCTAACTAAATAGAAAACGCTCAGAATTTGAGTGCCGACAGTTGTCAAATTCACCTAGTTCATGTGGCCACGTTCATGACTTTCTTTTAACAGCCCATCTGTGAGCAATAGGATCAGATGACTAAGAGCTACAAGGCAGAAGCCCTATTACTTTGAGTCACATTTTCCCATCACCCAGCTGTAAAGTTTGTTTCTCTCTGACCCATATAAAGTTTGGCATTTAGGGCCCTGCATGATTTTAATCCCGTCACTTAGCACCCAGGCGTATGATTCTGCAGGTAAATGAGATGCTGTCTGAATTCCAGGCCATCTGAGCATGCCTAGGGAACACATCACCTCTCTGAGCAAAGCTGTGTCAAAATCTGTAGGTTTGAGTCCAAATTTCACGACAAGCAAAAACTGGCAATTTGTCTTCCCTGTGATTAGTCACCTTTTGTTCACTTTTACCAGAATTATGTCTGCCATAGGAAAAAAAAATGTGTGCAATAGATGAATGCACGTACCAACCTCAGATAATAACACATTCAGAGCTCTCCCTCCTGAAGGAGATAGTATCCAGATGGTGCTCCTGTAAATAGGAGAAAGAGAGAAAGACAACTTAGTAAGTGGCTGCATTCACTAATTCATTCGTTTATTCATTCATTCATTCATTCATTCATTCAACAAATACTTATTTAGTGCCCCTACATTTCAGAAACTTAGAGTCTAGCCTGGCATGGTGGTGCATGCTTATAATCCCAGTATTTGGGAGGCTGAGACTGGAGGATCCAGGTTCGCGGCCAGCCTCAGCTACTTAGTGAGGCCTTCTGCAACTTAGTGAGACCCTGTTTCAAAATAAAGAATAAAAAATAGGGTAGGGGGTGTAGCTCGGAGGTAGAATGCCTCTGGGTTCAATCCCCGGGACTGCAAGAAAAAGAAGCTTAGAGTCTAGTAGCAGAAATAATAACCACGCATGTGCAAAATTATACCATCAACTGTGAGCTGATAGGCTGGATGAAAAAAAGGTCTGGGTGAGAAAGGAGGGAAGAACATTTAGGTTAAGACATTAGGAATAACTCAGAATTAGCCAGAAGTGTTCCAAGCCAAACCAACAGCAAGTAGGCCACAGTGGGGCAGGAAAGGACTTGGGAGAGTTTCCTGGGAGAAATTACTCAAGATTCTGGTCAAAATTTTAGAAGTGAGTGATTTGGGGAGGTGAGCAAAAATATGACTTACTCTACCTTAAAAGTAAGGGAGTGCCGGGATGGTGGCACACCTCCGTAATCCCAGTACTTGGGAGGCTGAGACAGGAGGATCACAGGTTTGAGATCAGCCTCAGCAACTTAGTGATACTCTCAGCAACCTAGCAAGACCCTGTTTCAAAACAAAAAATAGGAAAAAAAAATGGCTGGGGCTAAAGCTTGGAGATAGAATGCCCCTGGGTTCAATCTCCAATACCACATAAAAAAATAAGTAAGAGAGTGCATCCCAGGAGGACATTGACCCTCCGCGGTAATGACCCCGGAGCCAACTTGAGCAGCACCGGTCATCTGTATTTTGTTTGCCCTGTGCTCTTTTCAATGACCCAGAGCCAGCTCTTTGACCTTGACCTGGCCCTGCCTACTTCCTCATTTCATTTATCCATCCGAAAATGTCAGTGCTTTTCAAATATTGAGTGAATGAATCAATGAACCCACAAGACCACAGGACTGTAAACCAAAAGTTCCTGCCATAGATAAGCAAGCCTTCTAGGCTCTAAATATTTCTAAACTTGAGGTCCTGTCTCATCACAACATATTATGATTCTCTAGAGAAGGTTTCTCCATCAGGTGCAATTATTGCCTTCCCTCCAGGGGGACATTGGCAATGTCTGGAGACATTTGTAGTTGTCACCATTGGGGGGGGGTGCTGCTGACTTCTAGAGTAGAGAGGCCAGGGATGTTGATAATCATCCTGAGGTGCACAGGGCAGTGTCCCTACCACAACGACAAAGGAGTGTGTGACCCAAAATGCCAATGGTGCCCAGGCGGAGAAACCCTACTGTTAAAGTTGGGTACCATATCCTAACAGCCCCCTTATGTAGAGTGTTAGACAATCCTGCACAACGGGCTGTGATTATTCTTGCCTAGACTTTGCAAGAACTATCTTCTTCCTCACTTGCCAAGCAACGTGCATACCTGCAGAGATTTATTTCATTCACTTTCTATTTGTTTAATAAACAGACTCGAAGCACTGGAAGGAAAAATATCCCAGCAATGAGGTAAGGCGAAGGCTGCTAGCAACCCTAGTTTGACTGAACTGAATGGTAGGAAGCAAACTCTGCCGTCAGGAAGTATACCGTAGAAACTGAAGAGAAGTTAATAGTATTTTAAAAGTTCTGGTTCAAACAAACGTGTCCGCGGACCAATGGGTAGCCTGAAAATGGCATGAATATTTCTGTATCTTGTGCCTTTGATAAAACAGAAAGAGCTTTTATTTTCTTTAGCGTGGTAATCATTCATATCTGTCCCATGACACACCCAGAAGGTTAAAGAATAACAAACTCCTAAGCATAAACACGGAATGTGGTGAGCAAGCCAGCCCTCTGGATGAATCCTTTAATTGCCTGTTTGGATAAACTAAGATTTCCATGCATTAAATGAGGCAGGACTTCTCTGTTTGGGCCAGAACTCTCAACACTCGGCAGGGCTGTAGTTATTTCTCTTCATGGAAGGCAAGCATAAGTTCCCCAAAGCAACACTTGTCTCTGTCCAAGTTCACTAACTAACCACCCAGCCTCCCGCCTCCTATCGCTGGCCCTTGCTTGGCCTATTTTTACACTGTTCTCTGTTCTATGTCACTTGTTTGGTGACACTCAACATCAACAAGTGCCACCAAATAGATACCAGAAGGCTGCACAGAAAAAAAAAAAAAAAGGAATCAAGAGATGTGCAGCCAGGCATGGTGGCGCACGCTTGTAATCCCAGTACTTGGGAGGCTGAGACTGGAGGATCCGGGTTCGCAGCCAGCCTCAGCTACTTAGTGAGGCCCTCCACAACTTAGTGAGACCTTGTTTCAAAATAAAGAATAAAAAATAGGGCGTGGGGTGTAGCTTGGAGGTAGAATGTCTCTGGGTTCAATCCTAGTACTCCCCCAAAAAAGAAAAAAAGAGATGTGCAGCCTGCTTCATACTAAGCCATCTGCAACTAAATGTTTCTCTTAATAACGAAAATGTGACATGTATAGACAAAAAAAAGGCCAGGTTCCTGAAGAAGTTTTCTTTCTAGCCAGTTGGTCTGGTGTACACCAAGTGTAGCTATAGGTTCCCACCTGGGATCTCCCTAAGAAAAGGTGGGCAGACTATAGGAAGAGTTATGAAACTACTCTGGAACCCTAAAATCATCTCATCATTGAGGATAGGTTTCAGCAAATTCAAAGGGGGATGTGTATGCCTTTCCCAGAGCTTCCCTAATAAAACTTCACACACTGGTGGCTTAAGGCAACAGAAATGTAATGTCTCAGGGTTCTGCAGGTCAGAAGTCCAATTTGAGGTGTCAGCAGGGCCATGCTCCCTCTGCAACCCCATAGGAGCTCCTTCCTTGTCTCTTCCTAGTTTCTGGTGGTTTTCTAGCAATCTTTGGCATTCCTTGGATTGCAGCTACATGACTCCAGGCTCTGCCTGCGTTGTCACATGGCCTTCTCCCTGGTATTTGTGGCCATTATCTTAAAAGGACACCAGTCATCTTGGATGAGGGGCCCGCACTACTCAGTTTAATCTCATTTTAACAGATTACATCTGCAGTGACCCTCTGTTCAAATCAGGCCACATTTTTACTTACTAGGGATTAGGGCAACAACATAACTTATAGAGGAGACATAATGCATAACAGGGTGTAAACTAAGAATGCACATCTGTGTTGTCAGAGCAGGGAGACTCAGCTTAAATTTTCTTTTTTTTTTTGTTTGTTTGTTTGTTTGCGGTACCGGGGATTGAACCCAGGGGCATTCTACCTCCGGGCTATACCCCCAGCCCTATTTTTTATTCTTTATTTTGAAACAGACTCTCACTAAGTTGCAGGGGGCCTCACTAAGTAGCTGAGGCTGGCTGCAAACCTGGATCCTCCTGTCTCAGCCTCTCAAGTACTGGGATTACAAGCATGTGCCACGATGTCCGGCTTCAGTTTAAATTTTCAAAGTGTGAGCCCCTCATGGTGCCGCATGCCTGTAATCCCAGTATTTGGGAGGCTGAGACAGGAGGATCACAGGTTCAAAACCAGTGAGCAGTAACTTAGTGAGACTCTGTTTCAAATTTTTAAAAAAGGGAGGTGGCTGGGGGTGTAGCTCAGAGGTAGAATGCCCTGAGTTAAATCCCCAGTACCCCCCCCAAAAAATTATTTTTTCAACGTGCATGTGAGCACCACAATAATTCATTCTCTGTCCTAAAAAAAAGCAACAGATGGAGAAGCCTGATTCTTGCCTTCAAAAGAAAAGAGGAAGCAGGGCGTGGTGGCACACACTTGTGAATTCCATTACTTAAGAGGCTGAGACAGGAGGATCGCAGGTTCGAGAACAGCCTCCGTAAGTAGTGAGACTCTCATCAACCTAGCGAGACACTGTTTCAAAATAAAAATAAAAATAGGGCTGGGGGTGTAGCTCAGAGGTAGAATGCCTCTGAGTTCAATCCCCAGTACAAAAAAAAAAAAAAAAAATCAAGAGAAAAGAGGAACAAGATAGAAAGGAAATCGTCCAGAGCAAAGAGACGGCCGTGTGGGGCATGGTGTCCTTGCTCTGACGCTTCAGTGCCCTTGCTCTGACGGCATCTTCTCCCCTATGGCATACCGGTCACTGTGTGCCTCATCGTAACAAGCTCCAGAAGCTAATCGACTTGCTCATGATGAGCTATTCCTTCCTGCTCATTTAATAGCAGAACACAAAATCAGCAGCCACTATGAGGAAGAATTTTAGGAATGCCAAAAGATTCTCCTTTTCCAAAATACCTCCTCTATCTCCCCAATACTGTTACTGGAGTGTCTGACATTTTCCCCCACTTCTCCTGGCCAGGGCACTGGGGCCAGAGCTCCTGACGTAGCAGGCACCATCCTAAACGATTAGTGTAAGTTAACACACTGAATATTTGGTACAACCTGAGGAAGCAGTCACCATCATACCCGCATTTTACAAATAAGAAACCAAGGCACAGAGAGGTTCAGTCGTTGATGTGAGATAACACTGCAGAGCAGAGATTCAAACCCAGCCTCTATTCTATCATTATTTTTTTCTTTTCTGGTACTGGGGATCAAACCCAAGCTATACTCCTAACCCTTTGGTACTGGGGATCAAACTCTAATCCTTTTATTTTGAAACAGGGTCTCACTAAATTGCTGAGGCTGGCTTCAAACCTGTGATCCTCCCATCTCAGCCTCCCAAATACAGGGATTACAGGCACGTGCCACCAGGCCCAGCTCAGCCACTATGCTATTAACCAGGGCACCATATTGTTTTTCAAAACTACCTTTCAAAAGCAATGCAGTAATGTCTCATCACTCACTCAGATCTGACTGACAAGTTTTTTAGATCATTTTGCCTAGCAGAGAATGAAGCCTAAGGAAGGTTTTATTTCTCAGTGTCCTCCCCAGATGACCTGCATTAAAATGGAGGGATGTGTTAGATTTCCATCCCTGAATAAGTGATTTAAAGGAAGAAAGGTATAGCCGAGTGTGGTGGTACACGCCTGTAATCCCAGTACTTGGGTGGCTGAGACAGGAGGATCACAGGCTCGAGACCAGCATCAGCAACTCAGCAAGACTCTCAGCAACCTAGCGAGATCCTGTTTCAAAATTAAAAAATTAAGCTGGGCATGATGGCGCATGCCTGCAATCCCAGTACTTGGGAGGCTGAGACAGGAGGATCTGGGTTCTTGGCTAGCCTCAGCAATTTAGTGAGGCTCTCAGCAACTTAGCAAGACCCTGTTTCCAAGTAAAAAATAGAAAGGGCTGGGGGTGTTGCTTAGAGATAGAATAGCCCTGGGTTCAATTCCCAGCACCCAGATAGATAGATAGATAGATAGATAGGCTAAGGGTATAGCTTGGAGGTAGAATGCCCCTAAGCTCAATCCCCAGTACCACAGTAAATAAATAAATAAATAAATAAATAAATAAATAAATAAATAAAAAGGAGAAAAGGTTTATTTTGGCTCATGGTTTCAGAGGTTTTGGTCCATGGCCTTTTGGGCCTGTGGCAGCGCAGTGCATCATGGTCCATGGGGTGGAGGAGGCTGTTCACCTCATGGTCCCAGAAACCCTTCAGTAACCTAACTTCCTTCCACTAGGCCCCACCACCCACAGCTTCCACGAGCTTCAGGCTGGGGACCAAGCCCTCAGCATGCAGGCCTTTGAGGGACAATTTAGATCCCAACCATACCAGAAAGGAAGGATACCTGGACCCTATTCTTAGATGACTGATTCAGACTTCAGGCTCAGGAACCTGTATTTTAGCATGTATCTCCAGAAAATTCTTAAGTATACTAATATTTGAGAACCATTGGCCCTAAGGAATAAGAGAATAAGTCAAATGCTATGGTAAACCAGGAAAAGCCAGAAAGAGATGACAAGGTAGTGGGGACCTTGGTGCTCAATGGTCATTCAAATGACCCCAGGGTCCTGGCTAGAGCAGAGTGAGGTGGTGTGGGAGTGAGGGTAAAGCTGGAAGTGGGGAGCAAGGGCAGAAGGAAGCCAGCCCCTTCCCCCGCTGGATCGTGTACCCTTTCCTTGGGGAGATGGTGAATTGCTGAGTCAGGACACGCAATCTCCATTTGTTTGGTTGGAAGTGTGGGTGTGGGCACAGGGACCAGCAGAGTCTGTGGTTCAGAAAGTGCCATGTGTCTCTGTAAGTTAGCAGGGGTGATCAACAGAACAAGGATCTTGGTGTGGGGTAAAAGAGGGTGGCGGGATGGAGGCTGAATTGAATGAGGGAGGAACCCACAGACTCTAGTCCTGGGTTTTGTCCTGCCAGTGGTTACAGTCGTCCTCAGGCTCAGTCTCCTGATCTGTAAAATGGGCAAAATAACACCTACCATGTTATCACCACATACAGGCTGTGATGAGAATCCATGGAGGCATATATACTCTAGAATGTAAATTATTGCTATTCCAAGGCTTCTGTAGAAGTCTTCTATCCCAGAATATATCTGCACCAGTGATGTTTGTAGCAGATGAATGACACAAGAAGGACAACTGGAGATGATGCTTCCTTACTCTGTGCAAAAAAGAACACACCGTCACCTAAGTCATTCTGAAATCCAAGTCCTTGATATGCCTCCTTTCCTGCACTGGTCTCATTCATACGAACATGACCACACACAGACACATGTGCACACACACGAGAAAACATGAAGAAAAGTGAAGGCCAGAGGCACCAAAGGACAAAGCTACTGTCTTTCCCATCGTCCCTTTCCCAGCAAGGTTGTACCTGCTGCTTCTCCTACTTCCTCTCTGGGGCTCCCTGTGACCCCGTGCTTTCAGGCAGACCACGTCTACACAATTGTAGTTATTCAAATCACTGGTACAAAACCCAACCCAACAAAAAAGCCTGCTTTAATCAGTATATTCAAAATCACTTTTCCTCGAAGGTGATCACTTCTGAGCTTAACTGCCTCTTGCTTTGTGGGTGGGCTTTCCAGCCTGGCCAAGCCTCCTAAAATGTTAATCCATTCATGTTGAGAATGGTGGTGGTATAGAGCCATGGTGAATGAGGAAATAATTTGGAAAAAAAATAGAGCTGGGCATGGTGGCACATTCCTGTAAGCCCAGTACTTGGAAGGCTGAGACAGGAGGATCTCAGGTTTGAGGCTAGCCTCAGCAACTTAGCAAGACCCTGTTTCAAAATAAAACAGATAGCTGAGAGGTAGAATGCCCCTGGGTTCAATAGAGGAGGAGGAGGAGGACGAGGAGGAGAAAACTACATTTGTAAAACCAGGCAAAGAATTCATAAGAGACAATATCATGGTCAGTGAAATTTTAATGTATCCCTGCATCTTCTCTTCAGTAGACTCTTATTGCTCCTTTAAAATATCAAGCTATGAAGAAATATCTATTTGCTAATTACCATGTATATGGAAGTACTAGGCATTATGGGGGACACCAGGATGGTTGCAACAGACACATCCCTATCCTAAGGCCTGATCTTGGTCCAGTGATTTATTAGTTGTGAGCTTTGCTTAGTCCCAATGGGAAATAAAAGATGATTCACCATTATTATTGTGAAGATAGCCTAGTTATCTTCACAAGTTTATAAAGAGAACTGGATAAGTAAAATAGGGCACTATAAGGGTAAACTATTATTCCAAGGCCCCCATGATGACTGGGAAGCAACAGGTCAGTCCCAAAGGGGCACACTCTGGGACCCAAGATGGAGGGTCAGGCCCAACTGTGGGGCCCTCCACACCACACGCCCCATACCCCAAAGCTCTCCACTCCCCTGAAGAGGTAGGTAAATAATGCCTTTCTTCCCTCTTCACAATTTATCCTTTTCCCTTCCTCCCCAAGAGACAATCCTGTGCATTTGTGCAAGATGAAATTGCCTAGTATCTGTCAGTGTCCCCATCCCAGGTCTACATTCTTTCTAAAGCTATGGGTGGATCATCCTGGAATCATGTAATCCCAGGCATTTACAATACAACCCAGGCCTCCTGCTTTCAGTATGAGCTGTAAGAATACTTCAGCCTCTTCCCCAACAGTGCCAGTTTGGCCCAGTAAGTCTTGCGCCTGAGAAAACACATTGGTATTAGAGCAAAATCCTATGTTCTGGTAACATTTAATTGTGCTATTTCTCAACCCCCTGCACCCACACACTAACACACAACATTTATTCCATCCACTTCAAAGGCAGCTCATGTTGGAAATATGTGTGGGAAGGAAGAAGGGAGTTGGAAATTGGTCTAAACCCTCTCTTTGTATGACTTGAGTTTAGTACATACACTAGGATTTCAGAAATATGTATTTGATTTTTTAAAAACATGCATTTATTTATACTGGGTGGAGAATAATGAAAATAAATGAGGATTTCTATTGTCTGAATGTTTTTCATATAAATAATGATCATTTATCCTTGTCCAATAACAAACATTTGTAGGTTTAAATTAGGAAAAGCTTTTTACAAGAGTGTTTCCATTCATTTATCTACTAGAGTCCAGATGCTATCCAGCACATGATGAGCTCCCAGGAAGAAGCAGGAAGCAAACCAGGGCTTGGAGGCATGGCGGGGAAAGAGTGGCACGAACAAGAATCTGTCACTAAACCCATAGAGCCATGGCATACTCTATCTATTGCATAAGAAGGGGGAGAGACCTTATTACAAATATAGAATCCCAGGCTGCAACCCAGAAAGTCTGATCTGAGTGTCAACTGGAGCCAGAGAAATCTGCAATTCAACATTCTTCCTTCCCTAGATGATTCTTTAGAGACATTAACCCTGCTGAGAACTACTGAGAGGTGAGACCCCTATGCCAGCATATTTAGGAGCATTATATTTAGGAGTCTAGATTTGGTAATTGGTTTTCTAGATGTAGGTGGCTCTTAGTCTTTGGCGCATATCTGGTTACAAATCCAAGCCATTTGAATATATTTGGGGATAGCGCTGTAAAACACTATCAATAGCCCAAAATTTTTCTAATATTGTGTTTGCCATTGTTCTGGTCAGCATTCTTGCAGCTATAATCTAAAGATTGACCGTGTAACTTAGAGGAATGAAGATTTATTTTCTTAGGGTTTAGGGCTCAATCCATGTGAGGCCAGGAACGTCGGATCTCAGGGCATGGCAGCAGGAGGCAGAGGGAGAACACATGGGCTGTGCTCCTCACATCACAGAGGCTGGAAGCAAGAGGGAGAGCAGGGGGAGAAGGAACCATTTATATAATCCCCAAGGCTGAACCCCAGGGACCACCTCTTCCAGCCACATCCTACCGGCCTATCAGGCACCACCCAGGTAAATCCATTACAGTTGATTTATTCTGAGATGACAACCCTCATGTCTCAATTACATCAGCTCCAAACATTAATAAGTGAGCTCTTTAGGGGACATATTATATCTAATTATAACAGGCAATTGAAAATGCTATATTGCCGGGCTCTGTACCAGCAGGGCATGGGACAACTGATGAAAAAATGCTCTTGAGACTTGATTCCTGCTCTCAAATAGGTGAGAAGCAGAGAAGGCAAGAGAGCCAAACTCCCTGAGCAAAACTCAGCTCTTCCTTCTATTAGAGGCTCACAGAGTTAAGATTGGGCTGTTAAATCACTGACTGCCTCTTGCTAGGGAGTAGAGCATTGGGTTAGGAATGCTTTAGAAGATAAGTTGTTATCTGGCAGTTTTGCAGTTGGGGCAGAGGTTGCTGTCTTCAGCTCCCCCCTGAGGGCAGTCTTCCCTTAAACAAAGCAAGCAAAGGGAGTAGTAAAACAGAAGGGCATAGCTTAGATAGTGAAGGGGCATTGAGGTCACTGTCTTCAGTTCCCTCAAGAAAGGCAACTTCTGCCAAAGCAAGTGAGAAGCTATAAATCCTTAAGGCAATATTTTTTAGACTTAGAATAGTTTTCCACATTTCCCCCTTTTTTGTTTTGTAAATGATATACCTTCATGAAGGCCAGGAAATTTTCTGTCATCTTGTGGTCATGTTGAATCACACCTTGGAGCCTCTTGATTACTACAAGAAGAATGAACAATATTAATATAGCAAATCCTATCAGTCCGCAAATGTGTAAATTGAGTCCAGAAAACCATGTTTGAGGGTTTATCCACTGGAAGGACTCCTGTTGGTCCTGTAACACATTAGTTTGAGTTTGTTGTTGTATCATAATTATTTGATTTTTTAAAAATTCTTGTGCCAAGCTGGCTATGTCTTGTTGAAGGTTACCTTGAAAAGCTCCTAAAAGAGGTTGTTTTACTTTAGACCAATCATGTTGGGTATTATTATATAGTAAAGGAGTAACATAGATATGGTCGCGACCAGAGTCATAATACAGGCTCTGCCTTTCAATGGGAGCCTGTTGTTATTCTCCCAGCCGTATCACTGATGCCTCTAAGGCATCCAGTCTTGTTGCTCTCATTGAATCTATATGTGTCTGGTGGAGCATATCTTTGGTGACATTAGTCATAACTTGGTTAATTGTATGAGCAGTATGGATAGATTCAGCAAGGGAAACTCCAGCAACACTTGCTGTGACTTCGATAATTATGGCAGACACCAGAATAGTAAAGTGACAAGGAATTGCTTAGATCTTAATTTGCCTAATTCTGCTTTGAGATTAGTAATCCTGAATTTCCTTGCCAAGGTCGTGTGAGATTTACAGAGGGCTATCCTTGAGATTGTCTTTTTAATATCCATAAGGTGCTGGGCCTGGTGGCACTCGCTTGTAATCCCAGTACTTGGGAGACTGAGACAGGAGGATCACAGGTTTGTGGCCAGCCTCAGCTACTTAGTGAGGCCCTCTGCAACTTAATGAGACCCTGTTTCCAAATAAGGAATAAAAAATAGGGCTGGGGGTGTAACTTGGAGGTAGAATGCCCCTGGGTTCAGTCCCCAGTATCGCAAAAAAATACACACACACACACACACACACACACACACACACACACATATCCATAAGGTGAGGAACACACACCATAATAGAGTCACTAATATTATGAGTAAGGGTCATGGTATAATTGACAGAATGACAATAATTTCCATGTGAGATATTTCTAGGAAACCATGGAAGTCCAAGCTTTCAAATCTTATAATAGCAGCATCCTATTTCCCAGTTTCATTAATTTGCAGACGGGCCCTGAATATCCCCCTATAAAAAGACTATAAATAAATGTTCTGGCATGTAGGGAGCTCCCGTGTTGAGTCTCCTTAGCATGCTGGGTGACCTGTCTTATGCCTTCCTGGGTCACCCCTGGACTTGTCAGCATGGTGACACCTAAGTTGAATGGAAGCAGCCCTGGTGGCCGGGGATCAGCATTGCTTCTAATCCATAGGCACTGCATCTAAGGAATTGTGTTGGTTGGTTGATTTTTCCAGCTTATGGGAAGGCAGGCAGCCAAAGTGGTGCAGTTTCTGTGGAGACACAAGCATCTTCTCTTTCCCAAGTTAGCAAGGAAGCAGGCCAATGCCATCTTCCTTCACCATACGAATCTTTGTAAAGAACCTTAGGAAGCCATCCTTGCAAAGAATGTTTTTGAAAATGTTTATAGATATCACAAACCAAAAAATTTATAGTATATAGAACTTTGTTTATAATGCCTTTGGGAGACAACACCTGACTCCCCCTTTTTTGTTTTTTAATTATGGTAGGGTATATCCTGTTTTGAAGTAAAGTTTGTAAGGTGAAAAATAGTTTTAAAAGTTGGGAGTCAGGAAGTTGTTTAACTTGGGCTGTTTAAATCATTTGTAGAGTATATAGCACATATTTTGAGTCAGCTACTATGTTTAATGATTGATTAGGGAATTGTTGGCAGCAAAGAATGGCTGTAGCCAATTTTGTCTTTTGAGTAGAGGGATGAGTTTTGGAAGTTAGGGAATTCCATTGTCAGTAAACCAGGTCTTAAATGACAGTAAACACAAGAGATTATCTTGATAAAACACAGTCTTTTAAAGCTAGGTTTTAGTAAATGTTAAGAGCAGAAAACCTTATTATTTTAAATATAAAGAACATAGGAAATTATCTTAATAAAATGATAAATTTGGAGCTCTTTAGGCTAGTTTTTATAAAATTTTACCAAGACCAGATATCTTAAGAAAACCTAACTGTTTTAAACAAAGAATTAATGCATTAAATGTGACTTTTAGAAAACTCTTTAAATAATTTTTAACCTTATTACATACATATTTCTTTCATAAGTCTTATCCTTTAAAAATCATTTGCAACTTCCTCAAATCCTCTGCGACTTGCTTAACCTTCTGATTTTTGTTGTCACCTTTTTTTCTTTTTTTTTTTAATTGGATAACTCAGTCATTTAGAACCAAAAATATTTCCACCCAAAATCCCCTCTAAAAGAACTTCCTTTTTCCTTTTAACTTTCTTTATTAAAATACCTCCTCATACCTATAAATATCTCCTTGTATCCATTGGGTTTTCTTACATTTAAAGCAATCCTTATAAAGAATTCTTCAGTTTAGATATGTTACCTTTTTTAGGTAAGATAAAATACTTTATGTTTTTAAGAATTGTTCATGAAAACACAGCCTAAAAATTTTTTAGCTTTACATATGTATAAAATCACATATTAATTAGAATTTTAACTCTTGGTAATTTGTGTTTAGTTAACATCCAAAAGAAAGAAATCTTAAACTGTTTTTACATATGTGAAAAACACATTTGATAGACTCAAATATATTGTCTTTTGCTTCTTCTTAGTGTTAAGAAGTTAAGAACACTTTATATTTAGCAATTGATGTTTAGCATTTTTAACTTACTTATACACAATTTAGATTTTCTTAAAGAGAGACATTTATAAAAGCTTATGCCATTTATATTTAACTAATTTACCCATTTTAATAGCCATACTTAGCACTTTAAGTCATTTTTTAACAAATAAAATATCCTAAAAACAATGAACATTGCATTTTAAACATCAAATAGGAACAAACAATACAATCCTACTTGGCTAACCTGGGGGGAAAAATCTGTTAATTTTTAATGACATCTTTTACTTTTTGTTTTTTAGGCAGTACTGGGGTTTGAACACAGGGGCATTCTACCTCCAAGCTACACCCCAAGCCCTATTTTTTTATTCTTTATTTTGAAAAAGGGTCTCACTAAGTTGCAGAGGGCCTCACTAAGTAGCTGAGGCTGGCTACGAACCCGGATCCTCCTGTCTCAGCCTCCCAAGTACTGGGATTACAAGCGGGTGCCACCATGCCCAGCTCATATTTTACTTTTATTTTACCAAGACACTTAAATTAACTTATTTGTTAAAGATTTAAGTCACATGAACTAAAAGGTATTTGGATCCCATTTATTTGTTGCTGTTATATCTGTATAAGCCAATTTTGATGCCATGCAGACAATAGACAGTACACTTATGGATAAAAACATACATAAAAATAGTCAGAAAACAAATATCTTACAGCTTTAATTTGCCAGGCATTTTATTTTCACAGGCAGGGTACTAAACATAGTGCCAGATTTAAAGTTCCAGATATTAAAACACAAACTATTACAGATACCTGTTTTGTGCCAGTGAGTAATAGATTATAAAACAGAGGACACAAACATGGGAGCCTATACAGCAGAGAATATTTGGGGCAGATTCTGCCGGTCATGGCTGATATTGAAACAGGTTTAGGTGGCTACTTGTTACCATGAGGCAGACTCTACATCAGGCATTACCACTGTTTATTTTTTAGGGGGGGAACCCAAATATTTAGATTTTTGATCTTTTTTTCCATTTATAGAACAAATCTCCATTTTTAAATTTACATGAAGGCCAAGCCAGGTAATAACTAGTTTTTTCCTTTTTAAAAAAAGTTCTTTGCCTTTTACTTATTTAATATAAGGAATAAGTTTTTAGGGATAGTATGATTTAAAATTTTTTAAAGCCTGAGACATGGCATCCCTCATTATATTTCAAAAGCCATATACTATATTGAGTGGGGGTGAGCAAGGGCTTTCCAATTAAAAGGGGTTAATTTATAGTTGGATGATATAGCTTTAAGGATTTCTTTAGTAAGTCTTTTTTTATTATGCTTTACTTTAACTCTTAAAATACCTGAAAGGGCAAAGACTTATGTCTCAGGTTTTGCTCTTGAGCCCTGATGATAGAGAATGTGCATATATATGTATATATATATTTTTTGAGCCCTGATGATAGAGAATGTGCATATATATGTATATATATATATATATTTTTTTTTTGAGCCCTGATGATAGAGAATGCAAATATATATATTTGGCGATAGCAGCCTCCGGTAAGCAGACAGTTACTACAGGCTCTGATCTTTCAGAAGTCACCATAGTGGAGAGAGGGTAGATGGCAAAGTTGGTGGAGGTGGCAAGGAAAAATTTTCTTCTGTGGTCAAACAGGACCCCGAGGAGGAGGAGGAGGAGGAGGAAGTAGAGGAGGAGGAGGAAGAGGAAGAGGA
>PVJS01038830.1:0-19200 GCA_004027185.1 Glis glis
GGCCCTCTGCAACTTCGTGAGACCCGGTTTCAAAATAAAGTATAAAAAAATAGGGCCGGGGGGTGTAGCTTGGAGGTAAAACGCCCCTGGGTTCAATCCCCAGTACCGCAAAAAAAAAAAAAAATTGGATGCACTCACTCCAGAGATCAACTTAGTGGTCAGTTTTTTGGTTTGGGAATGTATAATCATCATGGAAATATTCGGCAGTTGGCAGAACTCTCATATAGCTCCTTGATAGTTCAAAAACAGCAACTGTAGTAAATGTGGAAGCCCCTGAAACTGCCCCCCTAAACCATCTTCAGCCAAGATAATAAATAAAAAATAATAATACTGTATCCACAAGGGAATGGAGGAGAGTAGTGTTATCTTCAAAGTCTTAAAGGATGTCAGAATATGATATCCATTATATATTTAATTTGATGGTCTAGTTTACACAAAACCAGATAGGCCATGAAAGATGACAGTGGATTACCACAATCTTAACCAAATGGCAATCCCAATTCGAGTAGCTATATCAGATATACTATCTTTACTAGCTTGAATATGTGGTATGTGGCTAGTGAAATTTAAAATATATTCTTTTTAAATGAATTCTTTTAAAAAACATTCTGGACTAGAAGTAGTTAATGTTGACATGGGACATGCAACAGTATACATGTACAGTCTTTCCTCAGAGCCATGTTAAATCTCTTCTTTTCTCATATGAAGGGGCATGCAAGCATATCTCCCTCAAAGAAACACAGGGTGGGAGACAGACTCTGCAAATATCCAGGAGCTGCTTTAGTGATGCAGTTTTGTTTGTTTATTTTTTACAGAAGAGTGGCCCAGTAGTATAGGTCATGTCAGGATATTTTTTTCAAAATAAAGGACAAGAGATTGTTTCTTGCACTCCCTTCAGCTAAGATTCATTTTTCTTGGCTGATTTCAAGTTTTGGAGGAAGAATTTTTTCCACTTGGGAATTCTGCTCTGATATGTTTATGAGTTCACCTTGAAGCTGCTAGATTTGAATGAGAACCCAGAGGAAGAAATAGGTCTGCAGGCAATCTAGCTGTGCCTACAGATGGTCTAAGTAGACTAAGTGCCTGCTACTAGGCAAAATAATTGGGCAGATCTCTTGCCATCAGAGGTATTTATGGTAGACAATTATGCTATATGGAGACTCTGACAAGCCTCAATAAGAGTTGTAACTTAAGAATCCTGGAGTTCTGGAGCAAGGATATAACATATGAGCAGAGAACTATTCCATTCTACAAATAGAATGCTAGAATGCTTCTAGAATGATACTAGGTGCTGGCAGAGGTCAAGCATTTGACAGTGGGACATCAAGTGATCGCACAGCCAGAATTTCTCATCATGAGCTGGGTAATATCAGAGCACCACATCTTAAGATTAGACAGGGCAGGCCCCAAATTAATTTGTTATAAGATGGAAGTGATACATCCAGGACATATAAGCTCGAGCAGCATAAACAACATAGCCAGAACCCCCTATAACTTGTCACTGTTACACTAGCAAGCCTTCTTCAGCTCATGCCAGTGGCCTAATGATGGATACTGTGATGTATTGTTCAGATCTCCTTTCAAAGGAAGACTCAGTGCTCCATCTCGTAGGAGTATTATCAAAAGATACTCTTCAGCTCTCAGGTCTTTCAGTAACTGCCTTGTTGCAGAGAGCAGCTGCCTGATCCCTTATCACTCTCTTTACTGATCCATGCAGTTATAAAGTTCTGGTTACTGTGGCCCTAATTCAGGCTAATTTGGCTGCAATAGGACTTTACTTGTCCTCCCCAGTTTTTCCTCCTTCTTTTCCCTTCCACGGGTATTAATCCTAAGGGGGCTCATTAATAATCACCCTATATTCTAAATCTATATAAGCCTACTCCTGGTGGAACCTAATCTATAACAGGCCTCATGGGTTTTCCCATGACCAGGTGACAGAGGGAACAGAACCTAAGCTTGGTTCATGGACTAATTGGTTTGGCATGTAGGTGTAAACCGTAAGATGAATGCTTGATGCATTCATTAAACTTCCACTCAGGTATGTCCTTGAAAGACAATAATGGAGGATGGAGACCAACCCTCTGGTGAGCTTTGGGCAGGCTCCTGGTTATTGTGTAAAGAGAGAAATAATTTGAGGTAGCAACATTCATGGACTTATAGTAATAAGGTATTTAGAATGTTAGTAGGAAGATCTGGAAGGAACCTATCTTGTGAGATCGGGGTCAAAAGTTTTGAGAAGAGACTTGTAGATGAACATATGGGACTGGAAAGGAAATGCAAAGCTCTCTTTCCTTGCATATTTGAGGGGACTCATTGTAAAAGAGGCACTTGAAACAAGTGCTCAGGATTACTTGGCCAATTGTGATTATTCAGCCTCTGTCTCTGACCATAACAATGATAGAATCATGGGCATGTGAATGGAAGAGCCATGATAGCAGTGATGGACTCTATATACCCAAGAATATGTGCTGAGTTGTACCCAGGCCCATCTCACTAGTTGCCGCTGCCAAATGCCTGGCTCATCAGCAAAAGGACTAATGTTAAGTGTTCTATATGATACTATTCCCCAAAGAGACCGATCAACTACTTGGTTCCAACTTTTTAATATACTTTTATTGGTGCATTATAGTCTCACATCATAATGTAGTTCAGAATAATAGGGTCATACATGCATACATAAGCTTCCCCCGGCTCCCTTCTCAGCCAATTTGGTTTTATGGGACCTTTTCTACCTTAAAAAAGGCAGAACTTACTCTGACCAAGTTTAACACATATAGATTCACGTATCAGTCCATTCCCATAGGACTTCAACCCATATCATTATTCATGGGCTCATGGAGTATTTGATTTACTAGCATGAGATTCTATATGATAACATTTCAGACCAAGAGACCCATTTTTCAGGGGCAAAGGAAATACAGAAGTGAGAACATGACTATGGGGACATGGGTCCTGTCACCTACTACTCTATCTGAAACTGCTGTCCTATTAGAATAGTAAAAGGACCTTTAAAAGCACAACTGAAGTACCAGTTCGGAGATGACACTTCAAAAGGATGGGGACATTGCTTTTTAAGAATATATCATACTCTTTAAACCAGAGTCCATCATGTGCTGTCATGTCAGAAAAAGGTAGGATACTTGGTATTATGGACTGAATTGTGTATCCTCACCCCAAATTCATAAATTCAAGTCCTATTCCTCACGGTGACTGTGGTAGGATATAGAGCCTTAAAGAGGTAATTAGGTTAAGTGAGGTCATAAGAATGAGCCCCTCATCCAATATAACTAGTATCCTTATATAAAAGAAAAGATAAAAGTGATGCACAAACTTATGGAAAAGGTCAGAGAAAATATAGCTATCTGCAAGTCTGAGAGACAGACCTCAGGAGAAACCAAACCTGATAGCGCCTTGATTTCTAGTCCTCAGAACTGTGAGAAAACGAATTTCTGTTATTTAAGCCACGCAGACTGTGGTATTTTGTAGGGGAGGTCTAGAAAATCAATGCACATGGTTTAGGAAGTAAGGGTTGGCAGTAGGAGGGGCTTGACTCACCATCATTCCCAGTGACAGAGTTTATAACTCACTAGGAGGTCACACCCCACATACATTATCCAGGAGTGGCTATGGCTCACAAAAGCAACTGAATAATGGGGGCTATGATAGGCTGGTCCTATGGACTTAAGGAGAGGCATTTTTTTCTGGGAAAATTTATGTTTCAGACCCACCATCCTACTGATTTTGAGGAACTGGCCAAAACTAGATTTTCAGACCACATCTGTGTTCAGTTGTTTCCTATCCTGTTTTTCTCTCTCCTTCAGAGACTTTGCCTGAAGATGACACCCTCAGAATATCAAGTGCATCCAAACTTACTTACTCAGGCTCTGCTTCTAGGGAACCAGAACTAAGACAATTAGTAATAAAATAAATTTAAGAGTAAAATAAATTCAAGAGTAATAAAACAAATTCAATATGCTGAGCTTGACAGAGCAGCTTCCTGATCACTATCATAATTTGAGAATTTGTGAAAGTTGATCATGTATATTACGGGGATGAAGATATGTTAATTTAGTGCATTAACAAGAGTTTAAATTAAGCATATACATTTCCAAAATTTAGGATTTGAATCAATGCAGCCACGCTGTAAGGTGTTTATTCAGAAGGAGCTAAAGCTAAAAGCTGAGTTCCCTGGAACCACTGTTCGCCCAGAGGACAGAGGATATTGCTTTTTTCCCTGAGAACTGTCAGATAGCAACCATAGGGGGCAATGCAAGCTCAGCAGTAGCAGTCTCGGCTCCCTGTCAGCACCAGCTGAAACTGTCCTTTTAAAGTATTGCTGTTTTATTATTCTAGTTTAAAATAGTCTATATCTTTACAGTTTCACAATGTTTTAAAGTGCATAATTACTTTAATTTAGGTTTGGGGGCAATCCATATATAGAAATGCAAAAGAGTTGGACTTAAAGAAAAAATGTTTTATAAATATACAAAGAGTAAATGGTGATGGAGAGCATTTTGAGTTTACAGCTGACTCAAAAGTGGAACAGAAGTTTGTAGCAATTTGACTAGGAATCTAATCTGTTCCACTAATTCTTGTTGGTCAAATTCCTGTTTCCTGAAAAGACAAGTCTATGGAAATGCAAACTGATTCTTATCAAAAGTTGGCTATATTTCCTAATGAATTTGGTGTTTGAATGAAGAAATAATTCAATTGTTAAACAAATAAAATAGTTCTTACAAATCATTTTAAGGGGCATAGGCATTTTACATGTTTCTGTTCTCTTAAGGTACCAGATTCACTGTATCAACATATACACATGGGTGCATATTGATGAATATGATTTCCCTGCCCATCATTATAAAAATACCTTTCCTAGTTGAACTGTTAATGAAATGATGAGAAAATCTAAGGTGAACATTTAGTAGTCTATTTTGATTTTGTTTCATCAAAAAGAATCTATTTTACAATTACTATTTACTTGCAATAACCTGCAGCAAAAAATGATTTAATGTTCAATATGTGCATTAAAATGCACTTGCTTTTTTAATATGTAAAAGCTGATGGAAATTTCATTTAAGCACAATCCCTGTATCACAGATTTTAAGCAAAATGAAGGGAAGTTAGGGTACCATTTAACATGGCTATAAAAATAATTTCTTTCAGTGGCTGGAGGGAAGGAAGGATTGGTCAAAGTAATTTTTATCTTCGATGGGATTCCCCACTAGCCTGCTTTCTTGTTTGGTTTAATGCATACCACAATAATCATGCTATTTCTTGCTAGCATTTTCTAGCTCACAGTAATAAGAATAATTGCATGGTGTTTATATTCTAAAATGCTTTTTCTTACTAAGCTCTGAAGTCTTTTCTGAGTACAAATTCTCACAAGATTTCTGTGTAGCACACAAGAGTGTATGTTATCTTGTTATTCCCCTTATAACAAAGATAGTGAGGCATGGATGCAGTAAATGATACATAACAGAGTCAGGATACCAGAAATAGATTAGGAATGCTAACCTCTAGTTCAGAAGCTAGGCAGTGCTTTCTAGGAATTATTAAAGCATTTGATGATTGAATCCTGGCAATTAGTGTTTGCCGTTTAAGTTCTAGGTTTTACTCCTGGAACATTAATATTGATAGGAAGGAAAAAATTTAATAACTTGGAGTAAGTTAATTCTGTTGCGTCCCAGGTAGCAAAAAGATTGTAAATGAGCAAGTTTTAAATAACTGTGATAATAAGAACGTTACTGACAATAATTTGAATGTAAACATTCAACAGGATAGATATAAAATTCATAATAATTAAAACAAAGAATTTTTAAATAACAGGTAGCCTAGATGCTGCTAAGAAAAAAACGGAAAGGATTATGTGTGTAATTTGAGTATAGAACCAGAACTGTTAACATTTATTTGATAGTACTTGATGTACCCAAATAGGATTGAAACACAATATATGTATATATATATATATATATATATATATATATGATATGTATTATTTTGCAAACATGTGACTGTTGGTTTTAAAAATTCCTACCGCAAATATTTTAATCTTATTTTTAAGATGTGATAATAGCATTATAAATCTATATATTATGAGTGCTTATCTTTTAGAGCTACTATCTAGAATATATTTATTATCTATTCTTCTGCTTATAAATTTAATTATTTGAAATCTGTGGTTTGCTTCAAAATAATCTGGGTGAGGAGGGATATAGGAAACAATATTTCCCATGATTTGTAATTGTTGAAGCTGTTTGATGGATATATTTGGATCAAGCATATTTTTTACTTTTGTTTGTGTTTACATTTTCTATAACAAAAATGTTTAAAATGTAAAAACTCATATCCACATATCAGATGGGAAATTATTACAAATCTATTGTAAGAAAATAAAATCTAACCTTTCTGGAACTTATATATATGGAAACTTCATCCATCAAGAGCATCTATAAAATGGATATGACAACATTTACCTAAAATATTTTTATGAAGTGTACATGTCATTCAATTTTGCCTCATACTTGATATGCATTATATAAATGGTAGCTAATAATTTTAAGCTTGATAATCTAGTTTTTGAGACCACATAAAATTAAAGCCAAATACATCTACTTGATTTTCAATGAAGACTGACACTCTTGAAGAACACCTAATAGGAAAACATAATCAGGAAAAATCTACAAAAGGAAATAAGCTAATTTTAAAGGCAAGAAATCTGAGTCTCTTTTAGTATAAAGACACAAAACTCTGCATTCCTTACTAAAGCTCGTATATGCCTTTGTGTTACAACACAGGACAGTAAGTGATAAAATGATCATTGATAAACTATTAAGAATCTGGGTAATAAAAGCTAGTTGTTGTAACACTCAAACTTAAAATATCGGAGGCGTAACATGGCAAATTTGTTTTCTACTGGCAAAGACAATCAGGAAGTTCTTCTGGGAAGTGCTTTGTCCAGAACCTTTCTTTTGGCTCTGATGCACCCTGGGGAATCCTCGGAATTCTTTGAAGGATTCTCATTTGTTTAGTAAATGGGTGAAGAAAGGTTCCATGAAGGATGGCATGACATATTTTAGGAATGTGAAACCCATCTTTCCTACCAACATTGCATTGGCCATGTTCCCACATAGCTACGAGGGACCTGCAAGCTGTCGTCTTCCTGTGTATCTGCTGTGTGAGTACAATAGATTATTGTCTGAGATACAGTCAAGAGAGAAAGAAGTGTCTCATCAGTTCTAGGACATGAGTTGTTCATTTCTGACTTCTAGCTAGTTCTCCGTAAATAGTTTCTGGTAACTAGTAGATTAGTTAAGCAAATTAATGCAGAAAGTCTTGGATTCTATATACATTTACATTTATGGAAATAAATATCTGTTGATTATTGTAGAAAAGCAAATTGTAACAGAACAGTTTAGTGTAGTCCTGAAGACCTTTACATATTAGCTGAATAGTAGAATGAATAGATTACTATATTTGAAATACCAGAAAATTTTTGGACAGTATTGAACCCAGGGGCATTCTACCTCCAAGCTACAGCCCCAACACTTTTATTTTTTATTTTGAAACAGGGTTTCACCATGCTGCTGAGTCTCGCTAAGTTGCTGAGGCTGGCCTCAAACCTGCAATCCTCCCGTATCAGGCTCCATAGTACTAGGATTACAGGCTGCACCACCACACCCATTTAAAATTACTCTTTTATTCCTTGAGCTAGAATTTCCATAAACATAGTAGAAATAAATATAAATTACATAAAATTCTGAAAAAGAAATCTAAGTTGGTTACACAAAAATCTTGTCCATTCCCTGCTTCCAAATGTTATCTGAAAGCAATTTCATTCATTCCTTCATTCCTTCATTCCTTCATTTGGTACTGGGAATTGAACCCAGGGGCATTCCACCTCTGAGCTACCTAAGTTGCAGAGGACCTTGCTAAATTCCTGAGGCTGGCTGTGAGTCTGCGATCCTTCTGTCTCAGCCTCCCAAGTACTAGGATTACAGGCATGCACCACCACACCTGGCTTGAAAGCAATTTCATTTTTTAAAGTATTTCTCTCCGTCTTAAATCTAGAAGCATAGAATTGAAAAGAGGAAGTCCTACTCTCCTGATTTTCTTCTGGTGATCAAGAGAGAAATAAGAATTTAATTCATTCCCAAAGAAATATTTTAAAATTCATTGGCCCATGGAAGGAAGGCAGAATAGAGGAGTGTTGTGGGAAGGACATGAAGTATTGCAGGTAGCAGAATCTCCTACAGACAATGACAGAGACTCCACAGTAATTCCTCGTTCTGGGTGAGGCTTTGGACAATACCATAAGGATAAAGTTCTGCTTGTGCCCAAGTCATTTATCGGTCTTATGTTTGAGGATGGATCAGACCACTGATGAGAGTTAAGGAAAATGATATAATTTGGGAAAAAGACATCACAGTGAAAGAGATGATTTGCGATAGCAACAACAATAAAACCATTAAAATTTAAGAGTTACGCTGGAATGTGTTGTACAGGGTCTAGATATTTGCTCCATCCCTATCACTGATTCTGATGGACTTCACTTCAAATCAATACTCTTATCACTTATCTATAATGCATAATTTCTTAAAAAGAAAGCTGATATACAAAACACCAACCAAAATTATTGCTGAAAATAAATGGTTAGTTTCACTTATTTGACATATAGTGGTTCCTATACCTCAGTGGAATTTAGAAACTAATAGAAACAATATTGAGAAAGTAAATAGAGATGTTTCAGGCATGGCTAAAAATAGGTGATTTTTAAAGAAAAATTTAGATTCAGTAATAATTTTCTTACAAATTCAAAAGTATATTTGTCAGAGTCCTAGATGATAGCATCTGGGAAAATTGCTTTCAAAAGATTTTTACTCATCTCAAAACAAGCAAAAAGGGGAAACACTGAGCTTAGTAATAGACATTATGTTGTATATACAACACTGATGATATAATTGTCAGTACAAAAAGAAATCAGTAAAAAAAATTAAATTTACATAATAAAATACATTGTAGACATTGTTTTGTTCTAACCTGAAATTATTGGTTGGGCTTAATGGTGATTGTTTTCTTTAAAGAAATTAAATTGACAAGCACAAATGAAAGTTTTTTTAAGTACTTTTCACATATTTCACTACCTAAAACATATCTATGCATAATTAACTTTAAAATGTATATTTTGATATCCTCTCCCAAAATTATCATTTACAAAGTATAATTTCTAAATAGTGTTTGTTCACCCTGAACAGATATAGAAATACCCACTTTAAGTTTAAGTATGTCAGGAAGATATGTAAGGAGCATATTCTTCATGTTAATATAGATTAGCTTTTTATATCAATGATTATTTAATTTTTCTAATTTTACTGAAATCCTCCAATATCTTAAATGTGTTTGTTAGCTAGCTGACAACCCTGAAATTCCTTCATTTTCAGCATAGGTGGAGTTAAATATAAACCTTTCTTTTTGCTTCCTTTCATGAATAGAATTTAGTTGTACTAAGGTAATAGTGCAAATTTACAGTATCCATAAAAGCACTGTTATTGTATTGCTTTGCTTAATGCATTAGGAAGAGAAGACCACTTGGCAGACACCACATATCTACAAACGAACAAAATGCACTCAAATCAAAATTGCATTATTTTTGTCAATAATTTGTGTTATAATTTTTATGGCAAATATTAATGGAAAGAATCCCTTAAATAAAAATGAGTCTGGCGTTTTCCTTTTGTTGTTGCAGCCCTGATTGTATTTACATCCAGTCATTTATTGCCCATTAAAGGAGTAATGCTATGTTAATGTAAGGGGGGAAAAATCAATGCTACTGAGATCAGTAGCTGTGGGGAAACAGTGCGGCAGCTGGTTTGCAAACAGTGAGCCCATATAGATCAATGAAATTACAAGCTAAATCTGCTGATGCTCACAAACTGCTCTGGCGGTGTGCTGTCTAACCTTTTTCAAGTTCAAGAGCTCTAGAAATCCAGTGATAACTAAATGGAAAACAGAGCAAACACAACCGGGAGACAGTGACAATGCACCCTGAGTGTTTTATTGTGATATGTGATAGTCTACTTTTGAAGCTACCTAGATAACTGCCATTTTGAAAGTATACTATAATCTGCCAGTGAGCCACATGGAGAGTCTTCACACCCCAAAAAGTCTCTATCTTAGGAGGGTTCCTTTATATATTCTAGATTTTAGACCTTTATCAGATGGGTAGGGGGTGAAAATCTTCTCCCATTCTTTGCGCTTTCTCTGTAGAATCTTGATGGTTTCCTTTGCTGTGCAGAGGCTTTTTAATTTAATGCTATCCCATAAATTGATTCTTGTTTTAATTTCCTGGACTTTCAGGGTCTTATTGAGGAAGTTTCTATCTGTATCTATATGTTGGAGTATTGTCCTATACCCTCTTCCAGCAGTTTCAAAGTTTCTGATCTAATTTCGAGGTCTGTGAACCATCTTGAATTGACTTTTGTGCAGGGTGAGTGGTAAGGGTTTAGTTCCATTTTTCTACATATGTATAGACAGTTTTCCCAACGGCATTTGTTGAAAAGGCTGTCCTTTCTACAGTGTATGTCTTTGGCATCTTTATCAAAGATCAACTGGTTATAGATATGGGGCTTTGTTTCTGAGTCTTGTGTTCTGTTCCATTGGTCTATGTGTCTGTTTTTGTGCCAATACCATGTCATCTTTGTTACTATTGTTTTGTAGTACTGTTTGAAGTCTGGTATTGTGATGCCTCTGACATGGTTCTTATTGCTGAGAATTGCTTTGGCTATTCTGGGTGTTTTGTTTTTCCATATGAATTTTATAACTGATTTCTCTAGGTCTGTGAAAAATGATGATGGGATTGCGTTGAATGTGTAGATAGCCTTTGGTAGAATGACCATTTTGACTATATTTATTCTGCCTATCTAAGAGCATTGGAGGTCTTTGTATCTTCTAAATCTTAACACTAAAAAAATCAAATAGCCCAATTTAAAAATGGGCCACAAAACTGAATAGATACTTTTCAAAAGAAGAAATACAAATGGCCAACAAATATATGAAAAAATGTTCATCATCTTTAGCAATCAAGGAAATGCAAATCAAAACTACACTGAGATTCCATCTCACTCCAGTTACATCAAGGACACAAATAATAAATGCTGGCGAGGACATGGGGAAATAGGAACACTGTTGGTGGGACTGCATACTAGTATAGCTGCTTTGGAAATCAGTATGGAGATTTCTCAGAAGATTGAGAATGAAACTACCATATGGCCCAGCGACCGAGCTCCTGGGCATCTTCCCAAAGGAAATGAAATAAAAATATTATAATCAGACTTGTACATCCATGTTCATAGCAGCACAATTTATGGTAGCCAAACTCTGGAATCAGCCCCAGGTAGACATCAGCGGATGAATGAATCATAAAACTTTGGTATATACACACAATGGATTTTACTCATAAAGAAGAACAAAATTACATCATTTGCAGGAAAATGGATGGAACTCGAGAATATTATACTGAGTGAGTACACCCAGTCCCAAAAAATGAGTAGATATATGTTCTCCCTTATATGTAGAAGCTAGAGAGATATTTAGAAATAAGGGCAACATCAGATAGATGAGCAGAGAATCCAGGGAATGACTGAGGGTGATTAGGGAAGCGAAGGGGGAGATGCAGTCATAAAGCACGCATAGTAGAAATAATGCCATGAACGTTTGCAAAATTTCCAATTCCAATCTCAAAGACTTGTTGGGTGAGGGTGAGGTGAGGACCCGGTGGGGAGGGCAACAAGAGCTGGGTGATTGTATTTTTCTAACACTTTGTACCCCAATATGATGCAAAATTACATTGCACCCAATAAAAAAAGAGGGTTCGTTAACCTTGAACAAAAGATGGCCACATGGTTCTTCACAAATATTATTATTAAGGTAAATTTTAGAAAATATTAATCAGTGAGCCAACACTGGAATTCCAGAATATATGGCATTCCAGAATATATGGCATATGAGTTTGGCAATTTATTATAGTCTCTAAAATTTTCTTTCTTTCCTTTTTTGGTACTGGGGATAGAACCCAGAGCCATTCTACCTCTGAGCTATACCCCAGCCCAATTTTATTTTTATTTTGAAACAGAGTCTCACCAGGTTGATGAGAGTCTCACTACTTGCTGAGGCTGTCCTCGAACCTGTGATCCTCCTGTGTTAGCCTTCCAAATACTGGGATTACAGGTGTGTGCCACCATGCCTGGCTTACAATTTTCTTTATTATAAATAAAATGCTGAATACATTGAGTCTCATCTTCTTGATAATAAATTACTGATCAGATATATGCACATTTTTTGCACATTTAATATTAAAAAGGACAATCTTTTCATCTCAGTAAAGAAATTTATGTGTCAATTTAAATGCTATTAGTATGTGTTTTTCCCTAGAAGTATTCAATTTTCTAACTTTCTTTTAGCTAAAACCTTCTATGAGCACTGAGCTGTATTTTAACTGTTTTCTGAGCCAACCAAAACCTGTGAGAGGGACTGTGAGAGGGATAGTTATTGTAATAGTCAGCTTTTCACCACTGTGACCAAAATAACTGACATGAACAACTTAAGGAAGGAAAGGTTTATTATGGATCACAGTTTCAGAGGTTTTAGTCCATGGTCAGCTAGCTGCATTGCTTTCGAACTGAGGCAAGGGAGAGAGAGAGAGAGAGAAAGAGAGAAAGAGAGAGGCTAGGGATGGGATTCACCCTTCTAGGACCCCCCCCCCAGTGACCTAGTCCTACTAAGGCAATAGTGCAAATTTACAGTATCCACAGTTGTTCTAGTTGTACTTCCTTCAACTAGTCTCCACCCCATAAAGTTTTCACCACTTCCCACTAATATCATCAGATTTCTAACCCATCAAAGAATTAGCCCACTGATGAGGTCAGAGCCCTCATAATCCATTTCCTAAAAGTCCCACATCTGAACACTGCTGCATTGGGGATCAAACCTTCAACACATGAGCCTCTGGGGGCCATTCCAGATCCAAGCTGTAGCAGTTGGTATTCACAGAAAAGAATCATTATAACTGTTGATGGATTAAAAAAATAGAATGGTTTAGAGCTAAAAGGAATCCTTGGCATTGGCATACTTTTTCTATCACCTGAAAACAATAATGACTTTACCAAGGACACATACCTATTAAATGACAATGTTGAAACTCATCCAGGCATTTCTAGGTCAAGGGCAATACTGTCCTACCTCATGATGGTAGCACTAGCATGGATTTGAGTGGGGAAAAAGGAGAATATTGTAGAAGGCAGAAGAAAGAAGAATGAAGTCTACATGGGATCTTTTTATTTAAAGGTACACAGTCACAATATAAAACTAAAATCACACATGGGATAAAATCACAAAATATTGTTCCTACTAATTTAGTCTTAATCAAGTTGCTAATAAGAACAAGAAGGTGTTTTTCCCCTCCCTTCATCTATCTTTAAGTCAATCAAAAAATGCAAAACAAAAACAGTGGCTACAAGGCCAACCAAAGCCTAGATTGATAGCAAGGCTGATCACACCCATCTCCTCTTCAGATGTGCTCTGAAGGTCACCAGGCAAGCTTTCTTTGAACTCTAGTTCAGTAATTATATTGATTTAAAATTTTCTGTCTGTCTTAATCCTCTAAGACAGTGACATAAAAGTGGCATGATCTTTATAGGACTGGCTCATTATGTCAAGTTAGAAATCTCAGCCAAATAGCATTAATTGGTAACTTTCATTATCGAACTAATTCAGATGCCTATGTTTAAATATATCTTGATTTTTATATAAACGATCAAGTCTTTTTATTTTGTATACTTTTCTGAAAATTGAAAAAATTAGTAGGTGAGATAAATATATTCTATTTTTCTTCATGTAAGAAATAATCATACTTGCAAGAAATTGTTAAATTTAAGGAAGTATACATTTTAAAACTAATGCCAACAATAATTAGAGGACAGATACTATCTCCTTAGTAATTTTAGAATAAGCTAAACTTGATCAATACCCTTATTTTAGCTACTAATGTTTTAGATAGAGTGAACCTTGTCGAATTTACCAAATGATCTGGTTTTAAATTTTATTTTACAATACTTATCCTCACATTATCAAATTTTTAGGGTATATTCACTAGTACATTCTGATGTAGAATTCATATGGTGAAGTGGGTAGATTGGGTATTATTACTCTCAGTTCAGATAAGAATACAGAGTGTGTTGTGTTAGTCAGATTTCCATAACTGTGACAAAATACCTGAGAAAATCAACTTAAAGTAGAAAGGACTTACTTGGGCTCACAGTTTCAGAGGTTTCAGCCCAATTGTCCCCATTGCCAACAGCCTGTGGTGAGTCAGATTATCACGGTGGGGAGCATGTGCCCAAGCACAGATGCCGGTCTCTTGGTACCTGGAAAGCAGAGAAAGGAAGAAGAAAGAGCCAGCGATAAGATATACTCTCCTAAGTCACATCCCCAATGACTTACTTCCTCCAACTATACCCTACTTCCTACTGTTTTTACCACCTCCCAGTAGTCCATTCAATTATGTATCTATTAACAGATTAATCCATTGATGAGATCAGAGCCCTCATGATCCCAGTTACTTCCCAAAAGCCTCCTTCTGAGCACTGCTATCTTGTGGACCAAACCTTCTACTCATGAGACTTCATATTCAAACCATAGCAAAGAGGTTATGTCATTTGCCTTTGTCACTTGTTAACCAAAGATGAGACCTTAACTGCTGGGAACAAACTCTATTATTTCACTGTTGCCTCTTCTTAAGCATTTTTAATATAGTCCGTTTTCTCTGGCCTCCATGGCTTCTTATGAGAAGTCAGTAGTCATTGATTTGATGTTCCCCTGTATGTAATGTGTCATTTTAATTTTGCTCCTTTCAAGATAGTTTATCGTTAGTGTCAGGAGATTGACATTTGTCTAGGTATAGTTTATACATTGTGGGGTCTCTGGGTTTCTGGAGTCTGTAAATGTATGTTTGAGACATGTCACATTTTCTTAGATCTTTGGATATATAATAATTATACATGATATCCTGGACACTGGGCATACTATGCTGTAGATTCCCTTGATTCTGTTGTAGTCTTCAAAGAGTGCCACTGTATTCTGAACAGGAACTAACTTGATAGGACTCAAACTTCAAACTTTGTCATATTTGTGAAGGGCAGCAGATTTGATCACTGACTCTTGGATTTTCTCTCTCTATCCGATGGCTCTGGTTGCCCCATACTCCTTTCTCCTGTACTTCTATGTAGAAAGATGGGTGGTTTTCTTTTAGTTTTAGCCATTCCCTCCCACCAATGTAATTGAGACTGCTCTCAGGACAAAACCACAAAAAACAGGGCACTCCATGCCAGTCCTATCCTCTAAGTTTCAACTTCTCTGTGCAGTCCATCTGCTTTGTTCACTTTTCAGAGTTGCATAGTATTTCGTCTGTTTTCTCTACTTTGTTTGTTCTCCCCCCACCACCAAATTTATAGAGTTCAAGAACTTTATCTTCCACAAAACTAGCAGACTGACCATTTAATTCTCAATGGCATGCATGCCTCTCAGTGAAAAATATCAGGGAATGCTTTGAGGAGCCAAAATGAACTATTATCTTATTTGCCATATGATTTATTTATATAAATGGACACAATATTTTGAGCCAGGGTCTATACCTAATAGTCATTTTATTTTTGGAAAATTATCCTATACAAAACTCCAAGGAGGGGAAAAAAGAAGTGGTGATAGAATGAGTAGTTTTGGCTTGACAACATATAATTTGAATACTCTCATGGTTGATGAAATGAGAGATGATAAAGCCAAGTCACGCTGATATTTATACAGCGTTCCAAATTTGGATGTATAGTTCCACTTTGTTTCTTCTTTTATATGAATAACATTTGTAAACTTAAGATGCTTCTATTAATGACCCAAACTGAGGAGATAGTTCTTTACAGTAGATAAAATCAAATTGTTTGAATTTACACAACCCTACCAATTTCTACTTTTATGAACCTGAATGAGTTACTTAATTTCCTATATATGAATTTTTTCTCTCTTTTTCTTTTGTTTTGCCTGGAATCAAACCCAGAGTGTCATGCATGCTAGGCAAGTACTCTATCATTACTGAGCTAGATCCCCAAACCATTCTCATCTTTAAAATGTGGATAATAATACTATCTACCTCATAAGATCTTTATAAAGAAATTGATGCATGCTAAGATTTTAGAAACTGTCTGACACATAAAAATGCCATTATTTGTTATTATATTTATCCTTGGAAACATCAGGATTATAAATATGTCACAAAGGTTTCAAATAGACAAGGAGACTTATAGAGAAATGCACAATGTAGAATGGTAATACTCATAATAAATGTTCCTCATTTTGATTTTGATGGGGAAGTGTATCATTAATTTTATCCTAAGAGTTTCTTTTTTTCTATAATATTTTTAACTCCTTTGTTTTTATCTTGTTGGTCCCTCTGACTGGAATTGTCTCTTCTCTCTCCTCTGCCTGGAAAACTTGTTTGAGATATATTATTGTTAAAATTTGCCCAGTTATTTCTCATGACATAGTACAAATGATCCCTAGAAGGTAGCATAATATAGGGGAATACATAAATACTTTGGAATCAGATAGATGTTGAGTATCAGCTCTGTCACTCACAAGATGTTGACAGTTTACTTAACCTACTGAAAATTGTCCTCATCTAGAAATATAAAAGGAATTTGGCTGGGCTTGGTGGTGCACACTTGTAATCACAGTACTTGGGAGGCTGAGACAGGAGGATTGCAGGTTCGTGGCCAGCCTCAGCTACTTAGTGAGGCCCTGTTTCAAAATAAAGAATAAAAATAGGGCTGGGGGTGTAGTTTGGAGGTAGAATGCCCCTGGGTTCAATCCCCAGTACTGCAAATAAATAAATAAATGCATAAATAAATAAATAAATGGAATTGGTGAAGATTAAATCAGATGGAATTTGTTAAGTGCTTAATCAGGGCCTCAAACATATTACGTGCCAGTCAGGCATGGTGGTGCATACCTGTAATCCCTGTACTTGGGAGACTGATACAGGAGGATCACAGGTTCAAGACCAATCTCTGCAATTTGGAAAGACTCTCAGCAACCTAGTGAGACTGTTTCAAAACAAAAAATTAAATAGGGTTAGGGGTATAGTTTGGGGGTAGAATGCACCTGGGTTCAATCTCCAGTACCACTGAAAAAAAAATCAGGTGCCTAATAACAATGAATTTCCTTTTCCTTTCCCTTGTCATTCTGCTATGAAGTATTCCTGAACACTATCAGGAAGATGACACCTGTCCTTCCTCTAGTTTGTTATTCAAAATCCTCACCATAATGCATTATTATGACTTTCTTTGATTACTCCTTGGGGGCAGAGACCTATATGCCTTGTATCTGTGCACCATGGCACCTGAGCCACTGTAGATTGTCTAAATGTTTGTTTATTTAGTGAATGAATAAAAAAACTATCAAATTGGATTTTATTTGAATGTGTAATTTTCACTTAATAATTAAAACAATCTGTGAGTCAAATGAAATATTGTAAGGGAAAACAAATATGAGGTCTTTTCTTTTGTCTTATTCTGATATTTTTAAGGTAATGAAAACATCCCCATGGCCAGCAATCCTCAGGAATAATTCCTCTTGACTGCAGTAAGTACCTACTTTTGAGGAACAGAAAGCTGATGAGCTGCAGGCTTCCCTGCTGCTAAATTCATCTAACAAGGCACTCCTGATGTGTTCTGATTTTAAGGCCAATGGGAACTCTATAGATTGGTTTGCTGCTCTCTTTCCTGATAAAGAAAGGACTTTGAGATGTGCATGTTTATGTTGGTAAATAAATTCTGGTATGAAACAGGATCCAAGAATCAAGCCCAAGGTATCAAAAATAGTAATAAAATGAATTTATGGGCATATTGCTTTTGGAGCTTCTAGGACAAACTGTGCATTGTAAAGTAAGACTGAACAATCAGTAGTCAGCTGCACCTCTGGACCTTGTAGCTAGGACCTGCAATGACCTTTCTTATGTTCCTAAGTAGATAGTTGTGAGATATTGGGTCCTTTGGATGGATTAATCTTTTTGGATAAGTTATGTAGTTGTAAAATGAAACAATGGTATCAGAAATGCCCAAACAGACTGGTGCAACTTTTGACAAACCCTAATCATAGCCAAACTTTTTATTTTATGTAGAAGAAATAGCTGAGTTAAAAAAAAAGGGTAGACTTGCTCCTGCAGAAGCTGGACAAATGTTGCCAGCTGAGAGAAAGCAGCAGGATGGCTCAACTCCAATTGCTGTCTTCCACATTAAGGGAAGTGGTATGCAAATGGTAGAGACAGAAGTGACACAGAGGGAAGGGAGTCAGACTTAAGATGGAGACAAAAAGGCAAGAGCTCATGCAGCTGTAATGTGTGGATTAGTACTCCTAAATGACACAGACACGTGTAATACCAGGTTACAGGTAGCATGTAGATGGGATCACAAAATCATCATTATCAATCTATTAGGAATCATGAAAAAGTCAGCAAGATAAGGGCAAGAGAGAGAGAGAGAGAGAAGAAAATAAGCAAGCCAGAGGACACAAGGTGTTAGGCAAAGGATAAGACGAACTATGAAAAACACAGCTTACAAACTTCATGATGTGATTTGGCAGAAATCTCTCTTTATTATTACTCAAATGGTTATTAATCTTCTACAAAAAGAAACCATTAATTATGAACCAAACTATTACCACCTCATAAGTCCTCAACCTACAAGAGGTCAAATTTTTATCTTCTCCCAGGCTAGTGATGTGCGACACACTAACTCTGTTTTGGTGCTGGGTAGCCGAAACAAGGGTAAACTGATATTCTATAGTGTAGCATACTGCAAAATTATAATATTATAATATTCAGCAGGTTAGATGAAGTAATAATATAATATAATATTATAATATTCAGCAGGTTAGATGAAGTAAATGTATTTCAGCTTATGATATTTTCAGCTTACAATGGGCTTATGGGTACCATTTGTAAATCAAGGAGAATCTGTATATATATATATATATATATATATATATATTTTTTTTTTTGCAGTACCGGGGATTGAACGTAGGGGCATTCTATCTCTGCGCTACGCCCCCGGCCCTATTTTTTATACTTTATTTTGAAACCGGGTCTCACTAAGTTGCGGA
>PVJS01038831.1:0-19199 GCA_004027185.1 Glis glis
CTTCAAGAGTTTTTCTAAGGCAGAGGCTATTAAAATTTTTTTGTACTGTGACCTACTTTTAAAAAATACATTCTTCATTGCTACTCAGTATATTTGTGTGTGTTGTTATTGTTTTTGTTATCAATGTCTCACAGCATTATTGTAGTCTACATCACAGTCATTTGAAGTATTTTTAGGTTTATGAAAGGCCTAGTTCGTATTCAGTTTTCATCAATGGAGACAAGGTATACATTCTCTAATTCCCAGCTATAATATGTACTTCTCAGATATATTGTTTCATTTCTTCTTTTCTTTTGTCACTGTTTCTTTTCATTTTTGTTTTGTCTGCTGGTTTATAATTTACTAAGGGAGCAGTGTGGAAATCTCCCATAATAATGGTGGATTTGACAGTGTCACCTTTCAAAATTGCCAGCTCTTGCTTTTTGTACTCCAGGGCTATGTTAATTCTGTGCATGAGGGTTTAGAATTGTTACATCTTCTTAGTGGATTTATCATCTGCAGTAATGACCTTGTCTCAGTGTTTATTTTGTTGACATGAATATTTCAACACCAGCTTTCTTTTGCCTCATAATCATTTTCATGCAACCTTTTTGTGTGTCCTTATCTTTTAGAAGTGTCTCTTTTAAAGGGGATGTGGCCGTGCGTGGTGGCACACGTTTGTAATCCCAGTACTTGGGAGGCCGAGACCAGAGGATCTGGGTTCTTGGCCAGCCTCAGCTACTTAGTGAGGCCCTCTGCAACTTAGCGAGACCCTGTTTCAAAATAAAGAATAAAAAATATGGCTGGGGGTGTAGCTCAGAGGTAGAATGCCCCTGGGTTCAATCCCCAGTACCACAAAAAAAGGGGGGATATGCTTCCCTCCACCCCCAGTTTGATAATCTTTACCTTTAAACCACATAGCAAATTGACACTTACATTATTTTTGATAACTAATGTATTTGAATTGAAATCTATCACTTTTTCTCCCTCCCCCATTTTCTCCATATCTTTCTTTTTAAAACTCTCTTGCTTTCTTTTTTTTCTTTCTGGCCCATATTTTTCCTCCTTAATATTTTAGAAGTTGAATCTGTCTGTATTTATAGGTTATTAAAAATATCTTAGTATGCATTCTTAACCTAATAATGGCTAACTAATCAGAATCCAGAGAATTGAAGGGCCTTAAAATAATTTAACTCCAATGGCCTTACTCTCAGTTTATATGCTATTGCTGTCCAGCATGATCCTGCTCTTTTTGTTTTTTACCCTGAAACTTAGCTCTTCATTACTTTATGCAGTGGACCGTGGCGTCACCTTTACCGTAGGTTCGCCATCGCCTTCGGTCGCAGTCCATCTTGCTTCTGAGACCTTCCACTTGGAGTCACTTTTACACTCCCTGAAGTTCACCCTTTAGAATCCCTTTTAGTGAGGCGGTAATTCTCTGTTCTTTTAATTTTTCATTTAAAGTATTTGTTTCAACCTTGTTCATGAGACATAGGTACATCATGCGTACAATTCTAGATGGTCAGTCATTTTCTTTCATCGTGATTCCACTGCATCCTGACTTCTGTTCTTGCTCAGGTGCTGAGAAATCAGTTCTGAGACTAATGTATTTTCCTTTGTACATGATCTGTCATTTTTCCTGCTTGCTGTTAATGTTCTTTGTCTTTGTTGTTCTGCAGTTTCATGCGATATGTCTAGGTGTAGACCTTTCTTCTAATCCCACTTAGGATTCATTTGGGCATCTCTATAATAGGGGTGTTTAGCAATGTTTGAAAATTCTCAGCCATTGCCTGTTCAACTGTTTCCTCATCCCTGTTCAGATTATGCTAGAGGTATGGACTTCTCTGTTGCACTTTCCATCTCGATTTCTTACTATGCTACCTTTTAGATAATTTGGGGGAGGGGGTTCATTCTTTAGTTCCCTAATTTTTATTCAGCTGTATATAATATGCTATTTATCCTAACCATTAAAATTTTCATCTAAATAATTATATTTTTTTATTTCTGGAAAGTCTATTCAGTTATTTTTCAAATTTCCCTTTTGCTTTGTAGAATTTAAAAATTTTCTCATGTTTTAAAGTCTTTTTATTTATAAAAATATATTGAACAGAGCAATTTTGTAACCTGTGTTTGATAATTCCAGTATCTGAAGTCTCATGTGTCTGAGTTAATTGTGTCTGCTGGCTCTTACTCATCGTCTCATTTCTTTTTACTCATGATTTTTCTCTGGGTACCCTTGTTTTTATGGAACTTTGTTTTGGCATTCCTCTGAGGCCTCTATTAAGGTTGTTACTCAGTATAAGGCTTTACATTAGCTTCTGCTTACTGCTGGCACGTTTTACTGACTCGGGACCACTTTACTCCATTTAACATGTTTTCAGACTTCACAGGTGCCCGTATCAATGGGAGGCCTCGCTTTGGGTTAATCTCAGAAATTTGGAGATATTTTTCATTTCCGTCTTGCTTTGAGACCTCAGCTTTATGTGGACAGTTGCTGCCAGCTGTGTCCCACCTTGGGGGTCCCAGACCCCACCCTCTTCACTTTAGTCTTGAAATTCAGCATTTCAAGAAATTTCTAAAGGTCAGCTGATACCCCCTGGGCAAAAAACACCCTCAGTGCCTTTTCCCGGTTCTCACTTTCAGTTTTTTCTCACAGGTCCACTCTTTTGGGTCAATTTAGCAATACATTTAAAATGATTTTGAACATATTTATCCAAAAAATTTAGATATTTTGGCAAGTTGGCTGTTGAGGGTATGTGATTACTGGCCTATAGGAAATCAGAGCTTTGATACTATTTCCTTACACCCATCTCTGCTATGTTTTAGAATGTGATTTTCTCTCTAATTGATGACTTCGGGACTCTCTGGAGGCCTGGATATTGATTCATGGTTAATTGTTTATTGCTAATAAAGTATCAGATTGATCTACATGGCTTCACCATTTTTTACGTAAAAAACTAACTTTGTCAAATATTGGCAAATTGAAATGGTTCAATCGAACATTCTTCCTGGAAGGTGTGTTCTTTTTCCCCCTGAGCTGTTTTGCACCTTCTTCTACTTGTGATGCTGGCTGAGTTCCTTCCTCATTGCCGGTCTCCTGTTTTGCCACAGATTGCCCTCTACATCTGGGACAAAGGCGGAGGACCTCCACTCACCCCTGTGCCTGAGTTTTGTACAGAAGGTGTGGATTCCCACTGTGCCACCACATTCTATTCTTTTCTACCACTTTGTGTAAGTAATAGAAAAAAAGACTTCTTACAGATCAAAGGGAAATTTACCTGCTTTGCATAATAACATTTTTTTAGTACTTTACATACTAAAAAAAAAAATCAACCTTTGCTCAGGGCCAGGCCAGGACCATGTATCATGCGTCTAGTAAAAACAACCTTATAGGTAAGTACTCTTGTAATCCAGTGTCCTGTGTGAGACTGGAGAAGCAGGAGAAGTTAGGTGCTTGTTGAAGGTCACACAGGTAGGAGGGAGAGTGGCGAGTGCTGTGCTTGGTACCCTTGTGCTCCAGATTTTTCCCCATCCCCTCGGGGCGCCCAGGGTCATTACCTTTGATGATACGGCATGTCGTGATTGGAATTTTTATGCCATTTCCAAGAAAGGCGATCTTAAACATTTTCTGTGACACCCAAGCCTTCCCTCTGATGCTGTCCCCTTACTCTCTCAACTGGTGACCCTGCTTTTGAACTCACCCCTGCTTTTGGAACTCTCAGAAGAAACTTAGTTTTTATGGCAGACCCACAGTAGAGCCCCCAGGATGAGACTGAAGACCCTGAAACTCACTAGGTTGTGAACAGTTTTTTCTCACGAGGGAAAATGTGTTCACCACGCTCAGGTGGTGTGCGCTGTTTGCAAGTCAGTCACACACAGAAGGCTTTGTGTGCCATCCTAACAGATGAGCGGAGAGGTGCAGTTCCTGAGGGGTAAAGCAGTCTTTCTGAACTTAACGCCTGCCTGCTCTTGAATGCTTCTCCTACTGCCTTGGGTGATATGACCGAGGTGTGAGGTGTTACTGTAAATCAGCCTCAAATGATGGAGTTATGACTGAATGTTATTTCAGGCTCAAGACAGGTAATAATGGGGTCCGAGCATCCATCCCCATGAAGCAGAAGGTGGCCCTGGGTGAAATCCCTGTCTATGCCCCCTTTCATCTGCATGGTCATCCCCCTAGGTGTCTGAAGTAATCCTACCATTGGCAAGGACAGGCATCCTTGGCCTGAACTTGGGTAGCCAATAAAGAGGATATAAAAATAGCTTTCAACATCAAAGTAAGGCTGGGCCCTGAAGAGAGAGTCATCTCTTATTTTGCAGTTTTAAATCATCCCCTACTTTTCTCCATTTGTCAAAATCTTTCCCAGCTAGGAAAAGGAAAGGAGAGGCAACTAACATTTATTGTTTATCTACTATGTGTTTAATAAATTACAGTAAGGGTATCAGTCTTAAGGGTGGTTATTATTCCCATTTTCTGAATGAGCAGACAGAAGTCCAGGAAGCTTAAGAGACTTGTTTACATGGTGCACAGTCTATAAATGTTGGAGCAGGTGTGCACAGCCAGGGCTGGCTGACTTCAGAGACTGTGCTGTCAGCTGATCTATAGGGTTTTTTTTCCCCCTAAAACTTTACCCTGGAAATAGGTTTGATATCCCTGACTTCAGTTAATTTGAACTCTAGAACATGTAAGATCTAACGTGGGCATGAAGTTAATGCTGACTCATAAATGCATGTACTTTTCTTGTTTTTTAGGGAAAACCAGTGAAGAAGGAGGATATCTTTGTTGCAGTGAAAACATGCAAGAAATTTCATGGTGATAGAAGTATGTTTCAGTTTATTCATTCTTATTGAACTGTGTGTGTGTGTGTGTGTGTGTGTGTGTGTGTGTGTGTGGTACTGGGGATTGAACCTGGGGGCATTCTACCTCTGAGCCACACCCCCTTTTTTTGTAGTCTTAAGGTCTCACTAAGTTGCGGAGGTCCTCACTAAGTAGTTGAGGCTGGCCGCGAACCCGGATCCTCCGGTTTCAGCCTCCCAAGTACTGGGATTAAAAGCATGCACCACCATGCCTGGCTCATGCCCAGCCTTTTTGAACTTTTCAAATTCAAATTTTCTTTAAAATAAAGTACAAACCAGGTATGAATTCAAAAAAGGGGTTAACAACAAATGCAATGCTGAAGTGAAAGTGGTTATTTGATCAGTATTCCTCATCCACCCGTTTCAGTCACCAAGATCAATTAGGAAGGGCAATTTTGTATTGAGACATGAGTGGCCAGAGCCCTTCTAAATACTGTTTAGAGCATTTTAAATTGAAAATGGAAAGGCTCAGCTGCGGCATTCTTGGAGACAATATGTGAGTAACAATCCATTTGTAAAAAAATGTCCTATTGTGTCTCTGAACTGTATAGAGAATATCAGAGGGGATTTCAAAGCAGCAGAATGCCAACAAAGAGTATTTTCTTAAAGACTGTCCTGTCTGTTTATATTTATTTCAAATGCACACATTGGTTCTTTTTAATAAAGGTATGTATTCGCTTGTGAGTAGGTATATTGGAAAAAAAGGAAAAAGCCACTTTAGAAGCAGTGGCCCTTCTTAAGGAAATCCTGGCATGTACACAAATGTTGTTTTGATTCCCTCTTGGTGTCATTACAGAATTCTGCTAGTTATGGTGATAATGTTTAAAAAAAACAGCTCGTCTTAAATATAAAGAGACATAATTTCTCTCTTTCCACACCTCACTTTAAACAGCACTTTTCTGATATTGAAAATTAGACAGTGTTTTGCATTTTCTAATTTTAGTATTTATTTTAATTTTTTTCCATGAAAAGACTGTAGATTTCACCAAGGGCATGATATTTATGTAGAAGAGATTTCTAAACCAGCTGTCATTTTCATGAGATTGGAGCAATGGGGGAAGTTCATTTATATATTTTATGTGATAACATGATGCATGCAAATCATATTTTAAAGGGGAGAATATTTTCTAAATAAAAGAATATTATAGTTTGGGATTCTAGTATTGTCTAAGACATCAATATCAATTAAAATATATAATCAGCAATCTTAAATATATGCTAACCATAAACCTTCATATTTGCCTGAAATAGTCATGTTAAATTCCAAATTGTACTAAATCTGATTAAATAAATCTATAATTGTACAAGGAATCCTAAAATACTACTAAGAATCAAGATAACAGTTAAAATAAGATTTTCATTTATCATAGTTAGCTTAAATTTAATATCTTTTTAAAAGCTTTTTTTGTAGTCTGTGAGGGCTTTGTGGGATGATTTTTCATAAATATCTTTTTGAAAAAGGTGACAGGGAAATGGACGAGACTGCTTTTTGTTTTATTTTGTATTGCTTTATTTTATTTTGCAGCAAGTATTCAAGTTGATTAAGTTGATCTTGAAGCTGCCCTGGAATCGTGATTATTTTTGTAATATTGACGTTAAGAGTGGTGGTGGTGAGGTAGATGAGGTTGGTGGTGCCATTTTCTCCTTTGAAACACATTTTTTAGGTGACAGTGAAGCAGTAAAATTAGGGTCCACTCCTGTTGTATTTGTCATATTCTGCAGAAATGAAAATTTGTTAAATTTAATTTAGTAATTTTGAATAGTTTTCTGATTATTTTGTATAAGATTGAGATTGTCTTTTCAGATATCTACGAAATGCTTTTATACTTGAGTATGAAGTGAAGGACCTTTAAAAAAATCACAAAATCTTAAAGAGTCTGTTAAGAGCATTAAAAGCAAACCTCTCAAAGCCAGCTGCATTGATTTGTAACTGTTAATTTGGACCTGGGGTCATTGAAGCATGAGACCTAACAGGTATTAGAAAGCTTCTAAAGTTGGAGCCGGCGTGGTGGCACACACTTGTAATCCCGGTACTTGGGAGACTGAGATAGGAGGATCTCAGGTTCAAAGCCAGCCTCAGCAACTTAGTGAGGCCCTCTGCAACTTAGTGAGACCCTGTTTCAAAATAAAAGAAAAAATAGGGCTGGGGGTATAGCTTGGAGGTAGAATGCCCCTGGGTTCTATCCCCAGTACCACAAAAAAAAAAAAAGCTTCGAAAGTTGGGTTGCTGTGGCCTTTGATCTCTGTTTTGCTGGATGAAAGCGGAAGCCTGCCAGGCCTGTAGGCTCTGCCCCTCCCTTTAGAAGTCTACTTTAACTTGGGAGGCGGAGAACGGAGGATCCAGGTTCGTGGCCAGCCTCACCTACTTAGTGAGGCCCTCCGCAACTTTGTGAGACCCGGTTTCAAAATAAAGGATAAAAAATAGGGCTGGGGGTGTAGCTCAGAGGTAGAATGCCCCTGGGTTCAATCCCTGGTACCGCAAAAAAAAAAAAAAAACCAAAACTAGTCTAACCACTAGTTGGCCCCCTAGTTGACATAATCCTATGACTGACAATGTCAAAGGACTTCTAACTGCTAATCTTTTTTACGTTTTCCACATATATTTGATCATCTAATTTCATGTTGACAATTCTTCATGATGTGATAATTATTGTTATTCCCTTGGGATTGTAGGAATGCTGAGTATGGAATGATGCAAAACTGGCCCAAATCCTCATAGCCTATTGAGTATGAAGGCAGGACTCTGGTTTTCTGGCTCCTGAATCCCTATGTTCTCTCTACCACAGCGCAGTTGTACTGTAATCTCCTTGGATGTGTCACAGACCCAGCACTTGATAAGTTGTCTTTGATATTCATGTTAATGCCCCGCCCTGCTCAAGGTCACTTTGGATCTGACTGGGAGCTGTGAAAGTAGGATTTCATTTTCAGTAGCAATGAGGGCAGCAGGAAATGAAACCCACACGTGGCCTACAATATACGTCGGGCTGGGAATTGAGACTCCCACCCCAGCCAAGCACGGTCCTGCTATCGACAAGCGGAACACGGGCACTGGGTTGTTTTTCCTTTCTCCTGTTCTCTGTGAACACTGTGGCAGAAATACTTGAAGGAACAAAGGCCAAATGGCAATGGAGGAGAAAGCATAGATAAGAAACTGTATTTATCTTTGAAAAATTGAGAGTGGGCTGCGCTGTCCATCGTGGGCATACACTCCTGGCTCATAAGCGTCGATCACCTCTGTGTGACGATGAGGGATGACACAGCAAGGGAAAATATACATCCAGCTAATTTTTTATACTTTCCTGGACAAATCGATAATAAAACCAAGTTCCAAATTTAAAAAATATTTTAAATATTATCTTTTTGTGTGTGTGCCTAACCATGAGATGTATATGTCACTGCATTTGCCCGGATTCTGATATAAGTGAAATAGAGCATTCTTAGGACACAGAAAAAAATGTATTTTATTCTGTAGCTCCAGAAAGTAATTCATATTGACACCATTGAAACAGCAACACTCTCCATAAGGCAATCATTTAGTGAGGTCTTAAAGAAACCTTAAAAGTATTATAGATGGTGATGAATTGGGCATAGCAAGGAAAAGATCTCGGGAATTTTAATATGCAGCTTGATTACCTCCTCTTGGGTCATAGGTTTTCATTGTACGACGTGAGCTGTCAGAAAACCACAAGCCGTTTCCTGGCATCATTCTGCCGTGCGGTTGGTGCGGTGTGCGTGTTACACTTGCGCCTCACATACTGCGTGGCAGCCAGTGGTAGGTTATGCGCCACCCTCCCTCCTGCAGTCTCCCTCTAATTAAAGAGGTTAAGTTGCTATTTGCTCAGCCTTTAGTTCCTTTTCACAGCTTCCTGAGCTCTTAAAAATCAACACCATACTCCTTTCAGACTTAAAGAAAATATAAAACCCATTCGCTACCTTTACTGCTGTGATCTTGTCTAGAAGAGCAAATTGGCACAAATTTATGAAGAGGAATGTTTGGCCACTGGAGTTCTCTTTGATGAAAGAGCGTGCAGGTACCCGGCACCATCTGCTTATTTAAAAGGTGAGGCTCGCATTAAAATGCAGCCAGATGGAAGGCCACAAGCTCGTCAGCCGAGGTGATTAGATTAATTATTGAAGAGAGTCCCATGCTGTCGGGCTCAGTTTTTGCCCTGGCTAGTGAAGAGCTGATGTTCTTTATTGCCCATGAATGTTTTAGATCAGCCAGGGGGGCCGGGCGTGGTGGCGCACACTTGTAATCCCAGTACTTCGGAGGCCGAGACCAGAGGTTCCAGGTTCGCAGCCAGCCTCAGCTACTTAGTGAGGCCCTCTGCAATTTTGTGAGACCCGGTTTCAAAATAAAGTATAAAAAATAGGGCTGGGGGTGTAGCCCGGAGGTAGGATGCCCCTGGGTTCAATCCCTGGTACTGCAAAAAGTAAATAAATAAATAAATAAATAAATAAATAAATAAATCAGCCGGGGGGGATGCTTTTCAGTGATAGGTACACCTCCACCTTCAAAGTGAGAATTAGAGCACACTGTGTATGTCCCCGCCTCTCCCAAGAAGGGAAGCACCCTCAGGATTTCATTTTGTGTCACTGACTGATGCTCGGAGACAACAGCTCCATTTGCCAATCGAAAGAAGCAGATTCCTCAAAATCAAAGCAGCCATTCACATTTGATGGACTGAACATTTATGAAGTGGTCAAGTATCAAGTCTGTTTTCATCCATAATATGAGACAGTTTGCAAGTAAATTCACTGGGGGTAAAAATGTGTGTTTCTGTACCTCACAATGAGACACAGCTTCTGCCTGAAGTCTAGAAAGCTCTAAGGAAGATTTTTGCCATCTGTGTAGCTGGAATTTTTTCATATAAAAAGTTTAATTCCATAGTAAAATTTTTACTTTGTCCCTGTTTTTCATATAAATTTTTACTTTGCTCTAAATTTTGCCTCTGTTTTTTGTATAAATTTTTACTTTTCTCTAACTTTTACATAAAAAAATTAATTTCATAGTAAAATATTTACTTTGCCCCTATTTTAAGTTATCCTATGGCAAACTTTCTTGAGAGGGGCATTCACTACTATTTTATTATGTGGTAGAAAGTATGTCTTTCTTTATTGAAAATAAAATCTATGACTATCTTGAAGAATTTTCTTAAAGTTTAATATCTTTAGGAATGCAGTACAGTATAAAATATTTTGTAAATAATAGAATGCATGTATTTTAGAATTCAAACAATGCTAATAAAATAGGCCAGTATCTTAAAAGTTTAATTTAGAATTAATCCTGTTTGAAAATAAAGCTCTAATAGCTATTATAGAAGACTTAGCCTTAGGTTCAAATTCTTTAGAATTAAAAGATACAGTAAAAACAAAGGAGCTACAACTGATGAGGTGAGAGATGATACAAACTTCTTACTACTTTAGGTATTCTAGAATCACAGTATCTTACTATCTTAAAATGTTTGGACTCTTTTTTTTTCTTTTTTCTTTTTTTGGTACCGGGGATTGAACTCAGGGGCATTCTACCCCTGAGCTACACTCCCAACCCTTTTTATTTATTTATTTATTTATTTATTTATTTATTTTTTGCGGTACTGGGGATGGAACCCAGGGGTGTTCTACCTCCGCGCTACACCCTGGCCCTATTTTTTTATACTTTATTTTGAAACCGGGTTTCACGAAGTTGCGGAGGGCCTCACTAGGTAGAGAGAGAGAGAGAGAGAGAGAGACAGGGAGAGAGAGAGCTGAGGCTGGCTGCGAACCCGGATCCTCTGGTCTCCGCCTCCCAAAGTACTGGGATTACAAGCGTGCACCACCATGCCTGGCGCCAACCCTTTTTATTTTTAAATTTGAAACAGGGTCTTGCTAAGTTGCTGAGAGGCTCGCTAAATTGTCAAGTCTAGTTTCGAACCTGCGCCCCTCCTGTCTCAGCCTCCCAAGTACTGGGATTGTAGGCCTATGCTACCACACCTAGCTTTGGACTATTTTTAAATGATTAATAATGATGAAGTCAGTCTTGTGCCAAAAGATGAATTGTTATAGTAAATAAACCTTCCTTTAAGCCAGTTTCCAAAAATAGCCCTAGCCCTTTTATTGAGATGCCTGCAAAATTTAGTTTTCATTGGGCTATTGATTGAGCATGGTCCTAGGCACCACGTCAGGGACCATGTTGGGGAATGAGCCATAAACACAGCAGTTCTTGCCTTTAGTGAAATTTCTATTTCAAACTAAAACTGAAAGCAAATAGAGTGGACAGCCAACTCGCACTTGATTTTTATATGACTTTCATTTAAATCAGCTAATTGAGAAGAAGCACCTGTGCTGTTTGATAAAGCTATTAGAGTAAAAAGGACTGGAGGCTAAAGGCTGAGGAAATTGCAAGCAGAATGTGCACAGCCTGTAGGACCCGTGCTGGGGACCGAGGAACGTTCTTGACCTTTCTTCCAGCATTACGCAATGTGCATTTTACCCAAGAGTGTGAGCTTTTAGTGGCTGCAAGCTACAGGGAGCCCTTCTGGGGTAAGTCCTCTTGCTTCTTATATGCAGAGCAAACTGCCAGTGTAGTGCCTGGGTTAAGATTTTTGTTGTGCTAAAATGTGGAAGTAGAATAGAGAGAGGAAAATTTTTAAAATTTCCTTTGTTTTTTGTCCGTTAGGAAATCATCTCCATTATTTTGTTCATTTTTGCCCATTGTAATGTGCGTGTGTGTGCGTGTGTGTGTGCGTGTGTGTGTGTGTGTGTGTGTGTGTGTGTGCGTGTGTGTGTGTTACTGGGGATTGAACCCAGGGGCATTCAACCTCTGAGCTACACCCCCAGACCTATTTTATTTTTTTATGTTGAAACAAGGTCTCACTAAGTTGCAGAAGGCCTTGCTAAGTTGCTGAGGCTGGCTTCAAACCTGCAATCCTTCTGTCACAGCCTCCCAAGTACTGGGATTACAAGCGTTCACCTCCACACCTGGCTGTCTTTGCCAGTTTTGACAGGGAGAAATCTTTGTAACTATCTGCCTTTCTATGTTGCAGAAAAATTTACATTTTTTTGTGGTACTGAGGATGGAACCCAGGGCATTCTACCTCTGAGCTACACCCCTAGCCCGATTTTATATTTTATTTTGAAACAGAAACAGGGTCTCACTAAGTTGCGGAGGGCCTCACTAAGTAGCTGAGGCTGGCCGTGAACCTGCAATCCTCCTGTCTCAGCCTCCCAAGTACTGGGATTACAAGCATGCGCCACCATGCGTATCTCTAAAATTTACAATTTAATGTATAAAAAGTATTTAAATGGTAACTTGGAAATAATCTTAGAAATGTCCAGAATTTATAGTTTTTTTCTTTCTTAAAAGCTGATGAATAGTGCATTCTTAAAATAATACACTTTGTATTTTGTTAATAAGGATTGTCTGAGCTGGATACTGAGTTTGTTGGTTTACATAGCTAAACACCTAAATTTCGCATTGCAATGACAGTTTTTGCATATAATTTATTTTGATTTAGGTTGGGAAAGAGGAAAAGATCCATGATCTGATAAAGTCTCAAAAAGTTAAGTGAAGATTTGGTTCATCAGTTAAGGTTCTTAAATTGACAGGGTCTAGAATCTAAATATGGTATTTTCTGTTAAAACTACAACAGAAATCTCTTCTTAAAATTCAGAGATGCACAGGCAGCAATTTTTAAAAAATATACAGAAGAAAATAATTGCTTGGATAGTCTATCAGGTGAATTAATGTCAGCTAGAGATCAGTCTATGCAGAAGGTATTCATACAGCTACTGTTGATCACCTAAACCTAAAACTAAAAAATCCAAGAGAGTTTTCTGTTGTTTGTGTTTATTGTATTATACAAAAAAATGCGTCTGTTATTGAGAGAATTGTAAAGTCTGCAGTGATTCTCAATTTTATTTCTTCCATAGTTTTCAAAAATATAGCACTAATATCAGTCATCATGTGCAGCAGTTCCCAAGGGTAAGGTTGTTCTCTCAGTGGGGTCGGGGAGTCAGTCCTTTTGGAATCTTCAGGTAGGAGGCATGCACAGTTTGAAAAGGTTCTCTTATGTTGTTGTGTTCAAAAGAATGTAACTAATTTTTCTCTTTTCCCAATAAGTTATTTCATTTAATCTACCCACAGACAGATTCTTAAAATGTGTTGTGGGCTGGTGAGAAATAGAAATAATTCCTGGATTTTTTTTTTTTTTGGCACTGGAGATTGAATCTGGGGGCATTGTACCTCTGAGCTATCCCCAGACCTATTTTATTTTTTGAACAAGGTCTTGCTAAGTTGCTGAGGGTCTTGCTAAGTTGCTGAGGGTCTCACTAAGTTGCTGAGGCTGGCCTTGAACCAGTAAGAGGGACAAATTTACATCCTAGCCAGAACCACACTGAATATTCCAATTCTCAGAATTACTTATATTTCAGCTGGGCATGGTGGTATACACCTATAATCCCAATACTTGGGATGCTGTGACAGGAGGATCACAGGTTCAAGGCCAGCCTCCGTAACTTCATGAGACCCTCAGCAACTTAGCAAGACCCTGTTTGAAAATAAAAAATAAAATAGAACTGGGGGTATTGCTCAGAGGTAGAATGCCCCCAGATCCAATCTCCATGCCAAAAGGAAAAAAAGAAGAAATTATTTCTATTTTCCACCTGCCTACAACACATTTTAAGAATCTGTTTGTAAATAGAATAAATGAAATAACTTATTGGGGAAAGAGAAAAATTAGTTAAAATTCTTTTGAACGTAACAGAAATGAGAAATGCTTGACTCTCGGGTATACTGAAAATGCTTTAAGAAGCAGGTTTTGGTCACGTACTGTCACCAGCAAACAATGCTGACATTTCTCAGGGCTGAAAGTAAGTTCCAAGTCTGGGGACCCCTGACGAAGAGCAAGTAACGTTTCTCTTCACTTACAGGTGCCCTTACCCCCGCCGTTCTGAGTTTCCATGCTCCTCTTTATTTCTCTGCCAGTGATTGCCACCTCTCTTGTTTTTTCCAGTACCCATTGTAAAGCAGACGTGGGAGGGACAGGCAAGTGTCATTGAATACTACAGTGACTACGCAGAAAGTTCGATCCCTACTGTGGATTTGGGAATTCCTAATACAGACAGAGGTGCATCCTTAATTCTTAATACTCCCCTCATTAAAAAAGCCCCATTCTGTATGCAGCAAATTAGAATAAAAATGAAATATTTTATAAGTACTGCAATTTTTTGCCTCATGTCAATTTTTTTTCCTTCTTCCTCCACCCAATATCTATACCCACAGATATAGACTAGTTCTTCAAATTAAGGACTTTGTAGTACAAAGATTTGTATGTGTTTAGTCAGTTACATTACTATGATTGAGTACTTGACAGTCACAATAGAGTTGATTGATAGATTTTTCGTACCTTCATGGGTCAGCCTGGCCGTAATGGGACGTGTAAAGTTAATGTACCATCTTCCTGTACAAAGTTCCCATCCTCCTGTGGCTTAGGCATGGTTCACATTTTGAAAGTGAGTAACCCTTGACCCTCTTCTGCACTGGTTATGTGTAGAGTAAGCTCTATCATATGTGTTTTTTGATTAGTAAATTTTGATTAGTAAATCGTTGGAAGTACACCTGCTTTTCTTTTCAGATGACAGGTTTTTAGTTAAAAACACTTTTTAATTTAACAAAGGCAAGTAGAAATATGTCCACCTCATTATCAAATGCTCCTTGTTCATCTTAGTGTTTATCTAGTGTCCCCTACCCCACATTTTATATTGAGTGTTCTGGTTCCCCACAGCCCTTTATGAATAAAAAACATTCACAAACTCTCTTATCAGTCTGGACTGACAATACTAATTCTCTCTTTTCCTCAAATCATGTGTGTGACCTTGTATAATTCTCCTGCTCGCTCTTAATCTCCGTCTCCTCGTGTGTGAAATTAATGGCTTAGACTTCGTGATCTCCAAATTTCCTTCTAGTTCGCTATGTCTATGAAATTAGAGAAGGCTAATTTCTATAAAAATTTAAATTATTAAGGTAGATGTTAACATTCAAGGTCTTAGGACGTTTAAAACTATAAACTACTTTAAAAATGAATTCTATACTTTTTTATAGAAAATACTATATTTTAAGTTTTCTCCTTCCCTTTTCTAGGTCATTGTGGAAAAACATTTGCCATTTTGGAAAGATTTTTGAATCACAGCCATGACAAAATAGCATGGTTAGTCATTGTGGATGATGACACATTAATAAGGTAAGGGGTCATTCTTCTAAGTGCTTTAAATTCTACATATATTCGTATGAAAAAAACTATGATAGGTACTTCTGCTTCTGATTAAGATGGAATAACAGGGATAGGACTTCCCCTCCATCTGAAACAACCTCCCCAAAGGGCAAACTATATTAAATAAAGGTTTTTAAAACCCTGGACAGTAGGCAACAGAAAGCAAATGGCTGCTGAGCCGGCTGCCTTGAGAGTTGTGAGCGACTACTCAGAGAGGGGCACCAGGTGGAGCCCACAGACTCTGAGGTGAAGAGATGGAGCTGAGACACACAGGAGACCAAGGCTGCTTCAGATTGTAGGACAGAGTATTGGAGAGGAGAGAGCTTCTAGAAAAAGAGCGCTGGAGATCTGTGGAGGGTCCCCCCTTAACAATACATTAGAGTATGGATCAGCACATCTGTGTAGGGAAATTACTCAAGGCTGCGGAAAGAACCAACCAATGATTAGAGGAAATGATGGTGGATGCCCGCACGTAGTGGGCTTAGTGCCTGTTCCCATCAGCCAAACCGGGAAATCCATGATTCACAGGGTATCGGGTAGAGTACGTGGAAGGGTCTTTCCTCAGTAGAGAGACATAGTTAACTCTAGATTAAGAACTGCTCCTGTCCTGCCTTGAAAACATGAAAAACAAGACCCCCAAAGACCAAACTGTTTCCAGGTAACTAACCGGTATCTGTGTGCAAAACTCAAGATTTATATAAATAAAAAATACCCAGCACCCAGGAAGGGAACGTGCACAATATCAGCTATCCAATTAAAAGTTACCAAGCTTGTAAAGCAACAGGAGAATGTGGAGTAAAAGATCAGTTGATTGAAGTTGTCCCAGAATTGATACGGTGTTAGAATTATTCATTATTAAGGTTTCCTAGTAAGTACATATTATAAGATTCCCTATGTTCAAAGAAGAGATGTGAGTATAAATAAGTCTGAAATAATAATCCTCTAGCCTTTCATCTTCTATGATGAAAATGACATTGTCTGATGTGAAAAACCCACTGGATGGGATTAATAGCAAATCAGACATTGCAGAAGAAAATACCAGGGAACTTGAAAACACTGCAATATATGATCTAATGTGAAAAGGTAAAAAATAATCTTAGAAAATGAACAAAACACTACTGAGCTGTGGGACAATTTCAGATGGCCTTGTAAATATGTAATTGGAGTCCCCAGAGAGAAGGGGTACATAACATATATTTAAAGAAATACTTTAGAGATTTGATGAAAACCAAATACACACAGATCCAAGAAGCTCAATGAACCCCAAGTACAACTGTGAACACAAAAGCAGAGCATAAGCGCCCCAAGAATGTGAAGATGCCGCCCTCTTCACTGAGGTCTCAGGGAGCATTTACTGAACCCATAACTGTCACTTGTGCCATCCATCTCTAGTATAGCTGCTCCACCTGAAACTTTTGCCACATTTTCAGTTTGATCCCTGTTATCTTTTCCTTTCAAACCTCTGACGTCATCCTTGGTAACAACAAGTTCTCTAAGTTTTCTTAAGTCTTGAAGTTGATAATGCAGAAGATTTGGGATCAACCCCTCTTCTCTGAATAACAATAGCCACATCTTTTTTTTTTATGGTACTGGGGATGAACCAGGGGCATTCTATCTCCGAGCTATACCCTCAGCCCTATTTTTTTATTCTTTAATTTGAAACAGGGTCTCACTAAATTGTGGAGGGCCTCACTAAGTAGCTGAGGCTGGCCACGAACCTGTGATCTTCCTGTGTCAGCCTCCCGAGTCCTGGGATTACAAGCATGAGCCACCATGCCCAGCTAGCCACATCTTTAGTCTTTCTGTTATCACAGAAACCTGGCGCTTCTATGGGATCAACAAGCATTTGGAACATGAAAACATGCCTTGAATGCAAACTGCAAAAACTTTAAAGAAGGAAGTGAACAAAACAGGGAAGAGTGGAAGCTAGAATTTACTTCTCAAGGAGTAGAAGAAAAGTCAGTTTCATCTCTTCATATCTACAGTTATGACCAAATTATACAACACCCCAAAATAAACAAACTAAAATGAAAATTTAATAAGGGACATGGATGAAAATTAGGAATGAAATCAAGAAAATGAAGATGAGATAATAAATTAAAAGATTAGAAAAAAGTGGCTTATCAAAAACATTGACTATATCAAGTAAAAACAAGAAAGCAATAAAAGAATAAATACTTCATGCCCCCCCCAAAAGTGGTTGAAATGGAGGAGGCAAAGGTGTCCATTACATGTATAGTTGGAATCCCTGATTGAAGAAACTCAAAAGAAATAGTATTTAAATCACCAGAAATAAAATGAGACTTTATTTTAAAGAGTGTTTATTCAGCCGGGCATGGTGATGCACTCTTGTAATCCCAGCAGGGAGGCTGAGACAGGAGGATCAAAGGTTTGAGGACAGTCTCAGCAAGTAATGAGATTCTTACCAACCCAGTGAGACCCTGTTTCAAAATAAAAATTAAAATGGGGCTGGTGGTATAGTTCAGAGGTAGAATACCCCTGGATTCAATCCCTAGTACTGCAAAAAAAAAAAAAAAAGAAGGAAAAGGGAGAGGAAGACAAGATTGTTGCCTGTTGTAAGGATATAATAGCTAGGATTTAAAGGATACCATTTAAAATTGAAAAACCAAATTAAAAATATAATAAATCATAGATATTTAATGCAGTGATGATTACTAGGGGAGAAAACACTTTATAAATACCAAAAATATTTTTTAAAGGCAAAGAAAACACATTTAAAAAGATAAACACAGAGTTGGGCATGGTGGTACACACCTGTAATCCCAATACTTGGGAGGCTAAGACAGGAGTATCACAGATTTGAGACCAACCTGGGCAGCTTAGTGAGGCCTCAACTCAAAAATGAAAAATAAATCAATAAGTAAATAAATAAATAAAAAGGGCTAGGGATATAGCTTAGTGGTAGCATGCCCCAGGGTTCAATCCCCAATACAGTAATAATAATAATAAACATAAATAATAATAAATATGATACATGCAATAATTCAAATCTAAAGTAATTTTACAGTGTTGAAGCAAAACATTTTCGTCATACTAATAAGTGTGAATGGGTTAAATTCACCTAACAAAAGAACAAGCTTTCATATTGGCTCATAAAGCAAACCCTAATTCTGTACTTTGTAAGAGACACACAATAACATAGTCATTCAAAAAGTCTAAACAAGCCAGGCGTGATGGGGCATACTTGTAATCCCAGTACTTGGGAGGCTGAGTCCGGAGGATCTGGGTTCACGGTCAGCCTCAGCTACTTAGTGAGGCCTCTGCAACTTAGTGAGGCCCTGTTTCAAACTAAAGAATAAAAAAATAGGTCTGGGGGTGTAGCTCAGAGGTAGAATGCCCCTGGTTCAATCCCTGGTACCGCCAAAAAAATAAAAAATAGTCTAAACAAAAATGGTGGATAAAGATTTGTCTAGCCAATGTGAACAATAAAAATAACAGTAAATAATTCAATTTCTGACTCAAAAAGCTAGAAAAAGTACTACAAAGTCAACCCAAAGACGCACAAGGAAAACAAATAAAGGTAAATATAGAAATAACGAGGTAGAAAACAATAAACAGATGCTCAAATTAATGAATTAAAATTTTGTTTTCTTGAAAAAAATCAAATTGTATCAAGTGACATCCAAGAAATATTGTCAAATGAAAAGATCATTGTGCACAATAATATATAGTATGATGCTCCATATATAAGAAAGAGGGGGAAGTAAAGCATAGTATATCTGCTTAACTTTATAAAAAGAGAAGAGGGACGGATAACTCAGAACACTATGAAGTTGCTTACCTAAAAGGGGATGGGTGGGGAATAAGAGAGATGGGGAAGGGGAATGTGTAATATTTCTCTAAGTTTATCTCTTAGTGTTCTCGTGGGTATTTTTTTTACAGTTTTATTGTTACATTATAGTCTCACATCATAATGTAGTTCATAGTGATAGTGACATACATGCACACAGCACTTGGCGGGCTTTCCCCAGGCTCCCTCCCCACTCCCCCCTTCCCCATACAGGATATTGAAATTGACATTGGTATTCTCACATATATACGTAATGTCAGTGGAAGTGATTCCTTCATTGATTGTCCCTTTCTCCCCCACCC